>PVIA01004616.1:0-133650 GCA_004024845.1 Tonatia bakeri
AGAGAGAGACAGAGACAGAGAGAGAGAAGGGAGGAGACAGAGACTGACTGAGCCAACAGCACCCGAGGCAAACCATCCAGTCCTGTGGAACTCCAGCAGTCTTTACTCTCCACTAACAAAAATCTGAGAAAACGGTGTCGACCACTACAGAAGAGTAAATGTAACACCTCTGATGTTACATTTACATTACAAGGAAAAATAAAAACCTCTGATGTAAACTGGCTACAAAGGAGTCCTCCTGGAGCTCCTTGCTTGATAGCTAAAAGAGGACAGGCAGCCGTTTCACTGGGAGTACTCTTACTCTTGTCATTGTAATTAATGCCAGCCGATGACTAAACAACAGAATCTCCATTAGTAAATGTGATAAATGAATCTCACTGTCCAACCCTCAAAACTAGATAACCCAAACGACCTCATATATTGTTGGCTTTTAAAAAAGATTTTATTTATTTTTAGAGAGAGGGGAAGAGAAGGAGAAAGAGAATGAGAGAAAGATCAATTTGTGGTTGCCTCTCGCACACCCCCAACTGGGGACCTGGCCTGCAACCCAGGCACGTGCCCTGACTGGGAATCGAACCTGGCAACCCTTTGGTTCACAGGCCAGCGCTCAAATCTAATTTGCTGTGAAATCCCAACAGTAATCAATGCGGAGAATTCAGCTCTTTCACAAAGAGAAACTCACTGAGATAAATCATTTATAGACTCCACTATGAATTAAAATAATACTAATTACCAATGCTGTTTTTCTAATAAACAACCATAAAGAACAATGACACCACAACAGGAGCTTATTGGGAACACAAAAAATGCACATGCCAATCCTACCTCTCCAAAGGCTGCTGGGTTAAACGGAAGGACCGTGGTCCCTGTCATGTACTTGGCCGGAGTTTTCATTCGATGGGAAGCCTAACAAAACGAGCCCAAAACAAACACAATTACTGAAAAATGGCGCACATGTGTCCTTCAGTTCTTCTAGCTACATTACTGTTTGCTACTGTGTTTTCTAGTCAAACATTTTCCCATTAATCATGCTGATCATTTATGTTCCTCAAACCTTCAATGACAGGCGTGTTCCATTTTCTTCTTCATATTTTCACTGGCTAATTTAAAAAGAATAAACCTACTCCAGGCCCTGCTAACACCGCTGCCCCAGGCCACGGGATGCCTGCTCTTTTTATTAACAATGGAGGCAGGAGAAACAAGTGAGCACGAGCATCTTCTGACCACAAACAGGACTGTGCGATGGGGAAAAAAATCACGGCTGCTTGGTACTGAGTTTCCCACTACCTTAAGCTGTCTATCCGAGAAAGAGCGGGGAACAGCAGTAGAGGCAGAGTATGCTGGAGTCACCCGCACCCCCAGCACACTCAAAGAAGCTCTGAGGTAACATGTGGAACGAGACCAGGGCTGGGGCAGGACTGCCACCACCCTCTAATCCACCCGCAGAGAACACTGGGCAAGAGCAGAAGACTCGCAAAAGCATGATGTTCTCTGATGATCACAGTGGAAAAAATCTGGACCGCTCCCTGCATCATTCTTACACATAAGGTGCCTTAAATAATGTCATAAAAAATAAAAAGGAGATGTATTTTTAAGCAAGTCAGACCAAAGAAAAAATTTTCAAGTACAGCTGAAGTGATGAAGAGCATAAAAGGAATTGTGAGCAATTCAGATTTGGGCAAAACAGATCAATCTAAGAAGTATATTTTTCTCCTCATTTTGTACCTTCCTCTTATCATAAATATTGGCACTGTTAGAAACATTACCACTATTCAACACCTAGCAATACTATTTTAAATGTGTCAGCTAAATCTGTATGCTTATTTTCATCATCCATTATATAACTCTAATTGTCTAAAGTTAAACGCCATACCTTTTCTTGAATATAATACACCATTTCTGGGAAAGAAGGCATCTGCTTAGAAGCACTTTCTTTTCTGTTTTTACCAGGAAGACACCTTAATACTCGTTGTGCTTCTCCATGAACTTCTTCCCGTCTTCCAGACAAATAAAAATAAGAAATAAATTTCACCAATTGCAGAATGGTCATTTGAAGACAAAGAACAGAAATTTTATTTGGCCACTGGGGTTTTGAGAAGATGCCTTGCATATATTCTTGGCTACCTAAGCAGTTATAAGATACATTATAAAAAATTACTTCTCTCTGGCAGTTTCATGAGATTTGAAGAGTCATGTGGCTTGCATTTCTGAATTTTACCCACAGACAGAAACAAGCCAGGCTGTGACTATAGATTTACATCATACCAAGGGCCATACTTTTAACTCTTTCATTAATTGCTTCTACATTCCATAGACCAGCATTACAAACAACATAATTTTAGTAATTTTCAAACAAATTTAAAATGAACCCGAATTAAAATGAACACCTTTGAAAACTTACGGGTCTCCTGCAGCTAGTAGGAGCAAATATCTGGAAGGTATATGATCTGAGGGAAACACTGTGCTGGCAAATTTTACAGCCACTTGTCGAACTTGAACTTCAGGCTATTTGACACATAAACATACACAAAAACACAGATTTTTTTTTTTAAATTAACAACTCATTCCAGTCAAGATGAGTCACCTTAATTGTAAATGATAAAAATCTAAGTTGTTTCAATAAATATGTCTAAATAAATAAAATCAAGACAAAGCTTTCACCTAAGATCTTTAATCATGGTGTTATCATGACTTTGGACAGTGATATCACTTAAAAAGTACTTTCGTGATCTAAGAGGGCCCTCCAAGTAAAGCAGGAAAACCCACGAAGATTGCCGTCAGAGAATTTCTTGTACATGCACATCCTCAGCCCGACCCTGGGACCAGGGCCACCACCTCTGCTTCCCCAACTCTCAAGCTCTGAGTCACATGAGTGACATTCAGGTATTTTGCTAGGAACACACACAGAGCTTACTTGGAATCCCTACCAATTTGAAGCAAAACATCCCCAGCTCTTTCAGATTAACTCTAAAGGTAAAACTTACTCCAGAGCACAGTTTCAACTACATAAATATATTCAATTAACTTAAATAGATTAACAATCTAGGAAGACAAAGTTCGACCAGAAAAACAACTGTAGAATCCAATGATGCTAAAAGTTTTATTTTCATGTACGTTCCGCCTAGGTCATTCATCCAGTCACAATGTTAAGTGGGATGAGAGATATTAAAAAATATATACTGTCCCATTCATTCAGCTATTCTTGCTCTTTAGCATTCCTTTAGCTACTTGAAAGAGTAATGATAATGCCCTGGCTGGTGTGGCTCAGTGGATTGAGTGCCAGCCTGTGAACCAAAGGGTCACAGGTTCAATTCCCAGTCAGGACACATGTCTGGGTTGTGGGGAAGGTCCCCAGTCAGGGGCACATGAGAAGCAACCACACATTGATGTTTCTCTCCCTCTCTTTCTCTCTCCCTTCCCCTCTCTCTAAAAATAAATAAATATTTTTTTAAAAGAGGAACGATATTAAGAACTAGTCTATATAATTTAGCCTAGTATCTGGGTTACCTTAAATGTATGCTGAGAAAACAAATTACCTTTGGCTTGGTAATATTGTTATGCCATTTGTCTGCACAAATACCAACAGCACCCACATGCATTCTACATGCATCACATCTCCTTATAGGGTTACCTAGAAAAACTTTTAAGCATTCTGACCTTCCAAATACGCCTATACCTCTTTGTCTATGATATATGACTAGGAACCATGTACACCAAGAGCACTTGACAATGGGACTCTATATATAAGCTATTCTGAGTGTACATACTTATCCTGTCATATTTCGAAAGAAACCGGAGAGACCTTTCTAAACCTTTAATAATTCTCTCAATATCATACATTAAATATGCCAGCCAAATCTCAGAAAATGCAACTTACATTAATCTCACCAATACTTCTGACACCATTCCCTTTTCTAATCTCCCTCATTTTCTATTCACAGAAATGAAGGACAAAGAACTGACTAAAAAAAACACACATATTATTTTATCCTGTATACAAGAAGTGTGCACACACATGTGTATGTACGTGTCTCCAACACATACCCACAGATACTCACAACTGTCCTACAAATGCCCGCAGACGCGGGACAAGGAGGAACAGAAGGACGAGGAGCCCCTTCCCACCAACAGGCTTTGCTCTACAGACCTGGTCTTTCTCTCCCTCGGCTCCCCTCCCCCAATGCCACGGAGAGAACTCCCCCCTTGGGCTGTAGTGCACAGCCACCAACTAAGACAAAACACTCCCAAACTGGAGGACAGGACATCAAGGACAGTTTTCCATAATGGAAAGCTTTAAACACAAAGCTTCTGTGAATATCACTACTCCTTCTTCCCCGAAACCAGATTTCCATCTCAAAAAATTCAAACTCTGGAGATCATAAATAATAGTCCAAGTGAAAGCAAATAGTCCTCTTAATTAGCAAGATAATTCAAGGGAAAAGCAAGTCAGACTTTGTTCTTAAAAGTGTAACACGAACCTACTGCCAGCCGTTAAGTGTTTGCATTACTGGACCCACCTTTATCAGGTATGAGGCCACGAGCGCCTCCATGAGGGTGCGCTGCGCTCCTTCCAAAGTACTGTAAGCTCCAACCATCATCGACAATGCTTCTTGAATAGCAAGTCGGGTCTCAGGCTCTTCCTACAAAGATAATAAAAGGTGTTTCCCTTCTTTTGGGGTTTCCAGGTAAGCATCCAAATGGAAAAAAGCATGAGCTTGCCAGGCATGTCCTTGGCAAGAGCATGCACAAAAGCAAGAACTTATAAGCCCTACCTTACACAGGGCTTCGAAAAGCTGCTGCACGAGCGCTATGTCCTTCGTGAACAAATGGGGCATTCGGCTGTAAGAGATACAAGACCATCGCCTCTATCAGAAACCTCCGCGAGATGGAAGAAAACAAAATTAATCACAAATGACCCTGAACTTGCCGTTTCATCTCGAAAGACCATGTCGCCATCATCAGATTACCTAGCCATATATTTACTCCCTCAGCTGTCTGATCCAAGTAACCCTTGATTAATACACACATTATCCAGATATTCTCTTCATTACATTCCATGCATTCAGTTAACATTTCTGATTTTAATAGATAATTAAGGCCAAATTGCTAGTTAAACTAAAGGCTACTGTGACAAAGGGCTTTGTTACTTCATGCCAAAGGATAAGGGACAAGGTTTGCTGACAGCCCTGCCTGCATCAGCTGACCTCGGGTGCCTTTTTTCCGAGTCCCAAAGCTCCTTTCCCTGCAGAGAACAGAAGAGCAAGACCTAGTCTACACAGGCCGAAACAGAACCTGCGCCGGGGCTAAAAGCAGCACCTGGTGCCACTGAGGATGCTGCACCTCTCTGCTTTGAAATATGGCGAAGGAAGAGGAAACCAGGAGGAACTAGAAGGAGAAAATTATACTAAGAAGGAAAAAATCCATCTTTGGAAACAGGGCCACTCAGAATCAAAATGTAACACTATCAGAAAAGAGAATCACTAGCAAAACCTTGATTATGGGGGTTATAAAGACTAGTAGTAAGTAGCAACGGTAACCCTTATGGTCAATCAAATGTCTCTTGGATACAAGAAAATGGAACCCATTGTGACACAATCCAGTTCAAAATCTCCTTTCAAGACTACCATTTAATATGGTAGCATATCCTCAAGTGTAAATTAAAATTTCCCCCATCATTTTCCTGCTACAAGGAAGACATTTCTAAACACTCCATGGCCATTAAATACACTTCCTTTCAGAATCACAACAAACTTACTCTCCTTCCATTACTAAAGGCCACATAATTTCTTAGTTTACCAACAGGGTACCTGTCACTGAAAAAGGAGTTTACTCACCTGGAGAGTTTTCCAACAGCTGAATATGCCATTGACAGTAGCTTAGGGTCCTTGAAATTAAGAAGAAAAAAAAAGAACAAAAAATAGACAAAACAAAACAAAAAAAAACACAGTAAACGGCAAAACCTTTTGCTGCATTTATACGCATTATTTTACTCCTCGGTAAGCCTAGTGCCACTCTGCCTAACTGCATGATGTTAACATCTGAACAAAGCAAACAGAAAAATTCCAAACCCAGAGTTTTTGTCACACTACTAAAAGGAAAACAAACAAAACCTCTTATCTCAACACACTCCAAAAGGAAAATGCAGTGGTCACATATGAAAAGGTTCTCCTAGCTGGTGCTAAGTTCAGGATATTTTCAACACTATGTAGCCTGCAAACACCGAAATTCATCTTCAACACACTCAGAAGACAGCATATTAACTTATTAGAAAATTCACCACTCATGCAACAAGTGAAGATCCTCCTTTTATCACCCAAAATTACAGTGAGTGATTCTTTTACAATCCGCACTTCTCATTTCCACTGTAACAAAAGGTTCACAGTCACCACGTGAGTCAGTGAGGTCGCCTCCTCAAATGAATTTTACATGGTTTTATGTAAACCGACTGTCTGATTACTAAGAACAAAATAACACTTGTGTGAGTTGCAGTTTATACATTTGACACAGGACTCCCTCGCCCACACCTCGATGGCCATTCTCATAGATTCGATTTGGTGCATTCCCCCTGGGGAAGACACACAGGTGATGTCTGGGGGTAAGGGGATTCAGATCCCATGGCTCATCTGGCCTCGCTACCCTATTTTTAAATATACAGATTCTCCCAAAAAGCCCCAAACCATTTTTATTTCTATCAACCATCCAAATCATCTGATTTTCTGCACCATAAAAATAATCTTGTTTCTAGACCTTAAGAACCACGCAAGCGCTATGCAGTAGAAGACAGGAGAGCCAGGCCTGACACTGCCCCCAAGTACAAATGGACAGCAAATGAACAGCTCTTTACTACTAACGACATCTACCAATGTGCCTTCACGGTGCTAAATAATTCAGGTATCATTTAATGTTCACAATAATTCAATTAAGTGGTATTATTATTTTCATTTTTCTAATAAAGAACAAAGGTCCAAAGAATTTAAGTGACTCACCAAAGAACCAAACTAGGATTCAAGCTCAATTCTAACTCCAAGTGGCAAAACCTTAATCCCTGTACGATTACAAACATGCATTCATGTTTAGCTGAGACCAAGGAAAACAATGCTAACTGGAGTTCTTAAAACCTTGCTTTTTCAAGCAAGTTCCCTGAAACACTGGAGATCGTAAGAGGGACACAGCAGGAACAAACAACAGGATTCAAAACACTATAATCCAAAAAATCCTTATCCAACTTAGTTTAAGGAATCAAAAATTTACTGAATGCATGTTTTGATAGAATTCTGAATCAGTAAAATCCAAGACCCTAAGAATTAACACTATTTCTCAAGATAAGAAAATCCAAATTGACTCATACGGAAATAAATCGTAAAATAAAATTTAATTCTTTTCATTCCACCTTACTGAGTGCCTAAAAGTAGAATATGACGTATTTCTTTTTTGAAATGTTAAAGTGATAAGACCCCCTGAAGATTCGTATCAGTTTTTATCACCTATTTCCAAAAGAAAAAGAAAAAGATGCCAGTAATTTCCTCAATTTGCACCACTTCAGGTAAAAATGTTAGGAAATGATGGTACAATATCGAGCTGTAACTAACTGAACCAACATGTAGACCAGAAAAGTTTTTAACAGAAAATACTTTAAAATATAAAATATTAACAAAATCTGAGACAAGTCACTTACTTCTTTATATTCATTGATTAGCTTGGTGAGACCATTCAAAAGCATTGGACCTAATGGCTTAATCTTGATTTCTGGACAACTTCAAAAGAAAACAGCACATATACACAAAGCAAGATAAGAATCTCATAATTACATACATTTTCAGATAATAAAATAATTAGCAGCAATTGAAATAAATTAAAATCTGAATTTTTTAAAGAGCAAACATGATCTTTTTTCTAGAAAAGACACACTTGAATCATTTGATCGCTCCAACAGCTGGAACACTTGACAGTCAAGTAGTTCCAAAAACTTACGTTATGCAGATGTGATGCACAAACTGCAGGGATAGTGTTCTTAATTTTGAATTCGTGTTTGTACCAAAAAGTCCATCATACACCACCTATGAGAAAGAAACCAGCGGTCAAGAATGCCGGTGAATATGAACAGTCACGGAGTATTCTCCAACACGAGGGTCCAACAGCACCTCTTTCGCACTACACCTCGTTCTTCAGAGTGAACGCGGTTCCCCTTAACACACGCACACATCTGAGCTGACAAACTGAGGAAGCCAGTCAGTAGCTCCAGTCAACAGTCTGTCGGGTGACAAACACAACGGCTGCTCTCCCAAGTCTGCAAAACTTGGGGCACTGCCACCAGAAAGTCACACAGACTGCAGGCTGCAGGGGCCACCACACTGCCACTTGTGCTTCGTAGAAGACACGAGCAGGTGAGATCATTTGGGGAGAATTAGGTTTCTAAATTACATTTAGAACAAGTTATTTTAAAGAGCCTCATGGAAAATATACAAATTAAAGCATTCTTTTTTTTTTTTTAATTCCAGAGAGAGAGGAAGGAGAAGGAAGAGAGAGGAGAGAAGAGTAGGCAGGGGGAGGGAGGGGGGTAGAAAGAGAGAAACATCGATGTGAGAGAAAACACCAATCGGGTGCCTCTGTATGTGCCACAACCAAGGACCAAACCTGCAACCCAGGCCTGTGCCCTGACCAAGAATCAAACCCATCGGTTTACAGAATGATGCTCTAAGCAACTAAGCCACACCAGCCAGGGCAAAATAGGTATAGGGGCTCCATGTACTATGTAGTCCTGTCTAGACAGCAAAAATATCACACAGTACATGAGGCTTGTGGAGTTTTCAAAGGTTTCAGATATTAAGCATCAACATCAAAGAAATCTAAACTCCTCAAATTCCTACTTTTTATGGGAAAGGGAATCTTACACTTAAAAAAACAAACCATACTGTTTCCTAAAACTAACTGTGTTCTGATTTTATTGAACACTTAATAATAACAAGTGACTGGACATAGTATTGAGCCTCTGCTATATAATCAACACTATGCAAGGGGCTGTGAGGTACAGAAAAGGCAAGCCTTGCTATCATCAGGGCACTCGACCTTGTCGAAGAGCCGAGTACATGCATGAAAAATGACATAAAACTATATACTGGGTTGACCAAAAAGTCCATATGTTTTTTTCCGTAAAATAAAAGATACATTTTTCATTTTCACCAATAACTTTATTGATTTGGGTATTTTGAGTATGCAGGTTATCTCCCACTATTGGCTTCTAGTGAGTAAAGGCCAGGGGTGCTGCTAAACATCTTCCAATGCATAAGACAGCCCCACAGCAAATAATTATTTGGCCAAAATGTCAGTAGTACCAGGAAACTTCTCAAACCATTTTTGACATGCTCAATCAGCCACAGCACCTTCTCCACACACTATACAGATCATTTTTTGCATTTCAGTTGCTTTTTTGCCTTTCTTGAAATAATTAAAGCATGGTATGCAAAAAGCAACCAGAACTCCCAGAATAGCAAACTGCATGGAAATCCAACAACCAGGGAGTTAGAGAAACATTCATCCAAACCAGTAGGAGGGGTGAGACAAGCAGCAGGGCAGGTGAAGAGGACCCGTTGCAAGGCAGTGGACCCCACCAGCAAGGAGGGTCTGGCTCACCAAGAAACTAGAGACTCAAAACCTCTAGTGGAAACATACCATAGGGTTGTGAAGGCAGGAGAAATGCCCAGTCTCAAAGGAGAGTTAGTTGTAAAGTGGGGATAGAGTGGAGTAAGCTAGCAGCACTGTTCCCTCTTTGGCCCCTCCCCCACAGACAGAACCACCACACAGCAAAGAGGGTGGTTCCGCCCTGGCAAATACCTAAGGCTCTGCCCCCCTACAACATAACAAGCACAGAGAAAAAGAAATATGACCCAAATGAAAGAACAGATCAAAACTCCAGAAAAAGAGCTAAGCAACCAGGAGATAGATAACCTATCTGATACAGAGTTCAAAACAATGGTAATCAGGATGCTCACAGAAATGATTGAGCTCAGTTGCAAAATAAAGGAAGAAATAAAGGCTACACAAATTGAAGTAAAGCAAAATGTACAGGAAACCAACAGTGAAGGGAAGGAAACGGGGACTCAAATCAACAATTTGGAACAGAAAGAAGAAATAAACATTCAACCAGAACAGAATGCGGAAACAAGAATTCACAATAACAAGGAGAGGCTTAGGAACCTCTGGGACAATTTTAAGTGCTCCAACATCCGAATCATAGAGAGGGAAGAGGAAGAGCAAAAAATTGAAAACTTATCTGAATAAATAATGAAGATAAACTTCCCCAATCTGGTGAAGGAAATAGACTTCCAGGAAGTCCAGCAAGTCCAGAGTCCCAAGGAAATTGGCCCCAAGGAGGAACACACCAAGGCACATCAAAATTGTTGCCCAAGATAAAAGATAAGGAGAATCTTAAAAGCAGCAAGAAAAATGGAGAGAGTTACCTACAAAGAAGTTCCCATAACACTATCAGCTGATTTCTCAAAAGAAACCTTACAGGCAAGAAGGGGCTGAAAAGAAGTATTCAAAGTCATGAAAGGCCAAGCACCTACATCCAAGATTACTCTATCCAGCAAAGCTATCATTTAGAATGGAAGGGCAGATAAAGTGCTTCCCAGAATAAGGTAAAGTAAAAGGAGTTCATCATCACCAAGCCCTTATTATATGAAATATTAAAGGGACTTATCTAAGAAAAAGAAGAAGACCAAAACTATGAACAGTAAAATGACAACAAACTCATAACTATCAACAACTGAACCTAAAAAACAAAAACTAAGCAAACAACTAGAACAGGAACAGAATCACTGAATTGAAGATCACATGGAGGGTTATCAGTCGGGAGGGGGAGGAGGGAGAATGGGGGAAAAGGTACAGGGAACAAGAAGCATAAATGGTAGGTACAAAATAGCCAGAGGGAGGTTAAGAATAGTATAGGAAATACAAAAACCAAAGAACGTATATGTACAACCCATGGACATGAACTAAGGGAGAATGCTGGAGGGTGGGGGTTGCAGGGCAGAGGAGGATAAAGGGGAGAAAAAAATTAGGATAACTGTATAGCATAATCAATAAAATGTACTTTAAAAATTAACTGATTGTGGTTTCTTTTTTAATGCACGCTGATATGACAGCTGTCACAATGCAATCTAACAAAACTGTCTCAAATGAAGTTAAAGACAGCTAAGCACCACTAGAGCCGTCATAGAGAAAAAAACTAAACGAACTTATGGGCCAACCCAATATAATCAAGTACTACATTATTTCGAAGATATGTTTTAGAAAATTAATGTGAAAATGCTATATTTTATAGAATAATATAATCAGATAAAAGAAGCAAGAAATTAATTAGAACACTAATGTTTTGTGGGGGGAAAAATAAAATTCCTGGTACACACACTATATGTGAAGAATTGTGCAAGTTGCTTTCATATGTTCAAAATCAAGGTGAGGTAACATGTGCTTAGTTAAACCTATTTGTACCTGATAAGAAGCTACCTTTGAAGGATTCTGTGATTGACAGGTGGAGAAGAAAGGGGGAGGGCCAACTATGTGGGAAAACAGTAATCCATCATTAGAAATGGGAATATTAAAAAAGGAAGAATGTTTATAAGTGGCGGCCAAAGAGTTTGTCTTTGAATGTACAAAGTTTTAGGGCCTATTTTCAAGATATGAAAATACTACGAATAAAGTGTACACCTACAAGAGGTCTATGAATATTTTGTCACAAAATTCTAGCTGCTTATTATATAATGCAGTGTTACTACAATCAAATTTTCTGAACCAAAATTATCAAGACACTGCCTGGGAAACAGTGCTTGAAAAGTGAAATGGAAGAAGCTCTGGTAATTTTATGTTTCCCTCAAGACATACACCAGAGTACTTGAAATTAGTCAAATATCAGAGTACCAGGCACTAGGAACAAAAGTTTTATCATGTAGAAAGAGGAAGCTGCCATTTAAACAAATACGCCTCCCAAGGGACAGATGGTTAAGACAGAAGTCTGTGTCCACCATACAACAAACACAAAGAAGTGTTCTCTCCTTGGGACTGAAAGAGAGGGGGCCAGGAAACAGGGACATTTCCGATGGAAGGCACATGCGAGCGAATCCTGAAACAGGAGCAGATGTCTGGCAGGCCAGAGGGGGCAGGGAGCTATGCCAGGCTGAGGGAGCATCAGGGGTGGAGACGTAGAGCCACGAAAAGACCACGTTTAAAGAGCAATGATCTTGGGTTGGAGCACAAGGACAAGACAGGACAGGCAAGGGGGGCTGGTGAGATATGAGACCAGAAGCAACATGACCGCTAACGTGTCACCATTTCCCAAAAACTTCATGACTAAGTACCAGCCACTGTGCTCTAAGCCTTCTATTATTCCATTCTGTCTTTGCAACACTGCAGTGATGTAGCTGCTATTACTACATCCATTCACAGATTTTTAAAAGTTTTAAAGAAAAACAGGAAAAAACCCTAAGGCTTATTTAAGATAAAAAGCAAATACTAATGACAATACCAATTATAGTTGACCCTTTAACGACAAGGCAGTTAGGGGCACAGACACCCACCCCACCCGGGGAAGTTGAAAATCCATGTATAGCCCTGGCCAGTGAGGTTCAGTTGGTTGCAGCGTTGTCCCGTAAGCCAAAGGTTGGGGGTTCAATTCCCAGTCATGTGTCACCTGGCACAAACCTAGGTTGAGGGTTTGGTGATATTTCTCTTGCATTGATGTATTTCTCCTTCTCTCTTCCCCTCCCTTTCTCCCTCCCTCCTCCTTTCTCTAAAATCAATAAGCATGTCCTCAAGTGAAGATAAAAAATAGTCCATATAAAACTTTGACTCCTCAAAAACTTAGAACCTACTGTTGACCGAAAGCCTATTTGATTTCACAGATAATCAATTAACATATATTGTATACTGTATGTATTATACACTGTATTCTTACAATGAATTAAGCTAGAAGAAGAAAATGTTATGAAAATCATCAGGGAGAGAAAATACATTTACAGTGTTTACTGAAAAAAAATCTTGGTATAAGTGGACCCCATCCAGTTCGAACCTGTGTTATTCAAGGACCAGCTGCATACTCAGATCTGTCTGCCCCCAGAGCCAAGCTGGTCATCACCTGGATAAAAGGCAAGGGCTCTTGTGGAGGGGCCTGTGTCCCACACCAACTAAGAGTACAAGGATTTCTAACTGCAAAAATATCTCTGGCGGCAACACAGGAAAGAGACTGGCTGTGGGCAAGACTACGGGCAGGGAAACAAGGCAGAAGATTCCTGCAATAACCAAAACAAGCGACGGTCTCAACTAACATCAGCGTTAGGTGCAGGGAGACGAAGACACCGAGAACCAGAATCATCACCTTTATGTGGGGTTTCGGTTAAGAATGACTCATTTTTCCTCTTAAGTAACCAAGTTTGTAGTGAGCCATTTTTGCAGAAAAGCCAATCAGAAAAACATTAGTTCGAAAGAGATCATCATCACACATTTAGGGTGAGTGGTAAATTCATCTATGTGCTATAATTTTTTAAATCATTTCTGTAGCTAAACTTGAGACAGAAAAAAAATAGTCTCACTGACCTTGTTATATGCATCCACCTACCTCCTGAACACCCACTAACACGGTTCTTTCTCCCCTTACACAAACAGGACATTTTTCTCTCGAAGGAACGACTTACCTGAATGTTGGCCGGGAACGTCTCCGCGGCTTGTCTAGAACGAAGGAGATGGGGCACGATCTTCAACTTGACTCTGGTACTGACAGGGTCTCTTTTCAGCTCTGGCTTCAGTACTGCTCCCTGTCAAAGATACTTTGGGTTATAACTCAGCAATTCAAAATTATCATAAACTGAAAAAGTCACGAGACAACATCTAAATCAGTGGTCTCTCAAACTTGTTTCAAAATCCATTTTTCACTCTTAAAAATTACTTTGAACTCTTAAAGATTCCAAAGAGCTTTTGTTTACATTGGAATACCTAACAATATTGATTAAATTAAAGCTAAAACTGGGAAGTTTTTAAATACTTATTCCCTTTAACATAATATTCATAAACCCATTACAGATTTTCACAAATAACATATTTTAAGAAAAATAACTATTATTTTCCAAACTAAAAAACTGTACTGAGCGAGTGGCATTATTTAACATTTTCTGTAAATCCTCTGTCCACCTTAACAGAAGAGGGCTGGATTCTTTTATCTTCTTCTGTGTTCTGTGTGTCGTGATATATTGTTTTGGTTAAAAATATTTTTAAAAAACCAGCTCCACACAGATATGTGGATGGAAAGGTGAGGATAATTTTGGCCTTTTCAGGTAATTGTGGATACTCTGTCACTACGCCAAAACAGGAGACACTCGCTGGGTAAAGGTGAGCAGCCACTGGGATCTGGATCCCTGAACTCTGGCATCCTCTGTCACACTCAGCCCCATGCGCCTAAGCGTCCTCGTGTGCTTCTGTAACATCACTGGTCATTTGGAAAACACTGGCTCACTGGGTTTATGATGTCTTTTTATAATGCACCCAAAAGGAAAAACACTACCACCCATTTCATCAAAAAACTCAGGAAGTACTGACAAGCTGTCAAGCTCATTCTAACGAATCCATGTTTTCCAAAATTCTAGTTTTTGCTTGAAAGCTCGACTTTTATCCCTGCCAATAAATCACGTTGTTTTTCTTGAAGCTTCATTTTTTCATTTTAGGGAAATACCTGCCAAGCATGTGTCTCAATATTAACACCAAGGATCTCCTTAAGTAAAGCTGAGTTTTCTACTTTTTCTTTTCTTTTCTACCATGAATGCTAATAGCGAAGGACAGCATGACTGTTAATATTATTTAGTGACACAGCTCTGACTCCTGCCAGGACCCAGCAGGCACACCTCCCACTGCTTTTGCATGGTCGGTGCAAATGTAACTGCTTGCCTTCCTGGACCCTACAAGTCTCTGTGACCCAATACAGGTCCCCAGACCACACTCTGAGAACCACTGATCTAACCCAGCCCCTTAGTTTGTTACACAGCGAACACGAGGCCCGGGGAAGTTCGTGATCAGATTAGCCCAACATCTGCCCCACAGAACATTTACTGTGGGCAGGCACTACAGGCGTGCGGGTGGGGGCAGGGACCCAACTCCCAATTCATTGTTCTCCCTGCTACATCACACTCAATTTAATCTAACTGGAGCTAATAATGATTTTCAAAACAACTCTTCACTGTTTAAAAACAAGCAAATAATCCCTGTATGTCTGGGTTTGAACTTGGAACTCTTTTAAACACACTGCACTAAACATAACATGTTATTAAGCAAACATTTTACTTCACGGCTGCAGAGGAACCTACCTGTTGCTCTAGATCAGCGATTTTCAACTTGTGCACCACATGAATTTTTTAAACATGCAATACCTGACTGTTTCGTCAGAGGCACTAACCTCTTTTCCCTGCATTGTCAAACAAAAAAATGACAACAGCCAGCACAACAACAGCCGTCCAGTGTGAATGAATCGAAATTGTATCTATTTTTTTGTCAGATCAGCGAGAAATATTTTTCTGGTGTTTTGCAAAATGTTAGTGATCAGTTTGTGTGTGCCAGAAGATTAAAAAGGTTGAGAATTGCTGCCTGGATTCCCGACCAGGGGCCAACACAGTACAGCCCTCGGGCCAAATCTGGCCCATCATCGGCCTCAGTGAGGCCTGTGAGTCGAGAACAGGTTTTTGTTTTTAAATGATTCTTTAAAAATAGTAACATGTCACAATACATAAAAATTACAGGACATCCAAATCTCAGCACGCCTGCAGTCGCAGGGGAGACAGCCATGCTCACGAAGTCCTCCTGCGCAGCCTGCAGCGGCTCTCAGGTCACGTCAGGGCCAGGCGGTGGCAGCCTCGCAGCCACCAAGCCCCAAACACTGACAGAAAAAAGTTCACTGATTCCTGATCGAGACAATCATCATTATTCCGGCACCTGAACTGAAGACACCAGATCAGCTAAACTAAGTTCACCAGGAGATTTTAATCTGCCTACACTAGCATGGTTTAAAACTATTATTTCCTACAGCTTAGGTTCAGCCTCAGTCAAAATAAACAGGAAAGAAATGTTCAGACACACAGAGCTCATGTCAACCAAGTGCTTTCTGCGATGATGTGAGAACGAACCACCGCCACCTACCTCTTTTGTCTTCAGTGGAATATCTCCAAGGTAGACCTTGTACATCTTGTTAATGATGGCGGGGTTATTCCAGTCAATCAAGCTACAGAAGGTTTCAACACAATGTGTTATTTTTTTTTCTCTCTCACTTCAATGATTTCAAAAACTCACAGCCCCAGTATTTGTTACCAAAAGAAATAGTTAAAAACACACAAATGAAATGCACAACTGACATTACAAAAGGGAAGGAAAGGAAAGAGATTAACATCTATCAGAGTTAGTTTTTAAACAGAAGTAAATGTCCCTTATCCCACCTGGACTCAACAGAGCACTGGGTCCAGGGCCCAGCGTGGTCCCACTCAGGAGCACGGGGCCTGCGCTCTTGGGGCCAGTGCCCCGAGGGGCCCCAGCTGGGCACGGCTCCTTGACCCGGGGCCAAAGAGCCCTGGCGCAGGCATCTTCTCCGAATCACTTGGAAATTCACTCACTTGGAAATTCAAAAGTGATAAGGAGGGTGACAAAGTATTTTTACCCATTTAAGGACACAACCCTAGGAAGCTCACAGCCATCACATTTTCCTAACATTATGTCACCATGATTGCCAGGGTCCCTCTTTCTTATCTACCAGTGCACACACACAGTTTTAGCATCTATTTCTACAGAGCAGTCTCTCATGCTGCCAGAGGTCACTAAGACAAATTCCTCCTTGGGCCCCATGGTGCGGTCAATCAGCAGATCACGTGACTAGTGGCTGGCACCCCCCCCCCAACGCTGCAGCACCCCACCCAGTCACATTACAAACCTAGCAACAATGAATGCAATGCCACCTTGCACTCGGTTAGCAAGATTCAACCACACTGTCCTCTCTGCCTTCTGACACTGGTTCTACTTCCAAGGTATGCTTTATTTGCACAACACGAATCATCCTGCTGCTTTGACTGTTTTTCTAATCCATCTCTTCTTTATTAATAGCTTGTTAATCTGCCTCCTTTTTGTGTATCCACAATTTCACTGTCTTCAAAGTCACTCTCCATTACAGCTTAGTTATTATTCACCTACGTCCTTCCTCAGCTGATTGCTACTAACTAATCCTCAAGGCTCACCACTGTCTCCCTTCCAGAAATACTTCAGGTTTAGAGATTTTTGACCAAACACTTTAGTAAAAAAAAGTAACAACTTAAAACTTAGTGGCTAACCATTAGTGATAATTTTCACTGTTCCTTCTGCTTCTCCTCTTGCCATCTTTCTACTTTTAGTTTTTTGTTGTAAAAATTCAAAAACAACATAGAAAATAAAATTCCTTACACTCCTCACCATATCCTTCTCTAGACTCTTTTCAGAAACCACTAACTTTGCTGTGTTTCTTTTTCTGGACTTCTTTCTTATGCGTGTAAAGTGGGTGGACAGGAATGGCACACAGACAGACTTTAAAAAATAGATCGATAGATGCATCACTTGTACAGATACTTTGGAATCCTTATTTAATGAAATGGGGTAATATCTGCGTATTGTTCTCAACTTGCTTTTTACCTCTTAACAATGTTATATTATTTTATGGAAAAATGCATGCACTTAATAGAACCAAAACTAACACTTAAGTACCACATTTGTATTTCCAACAATCCAATCCTCTATATGGTATAATGAATGGAGCCAGTTCAAATACAATGAGAAGTTGTAAAGGAAATTATTTGGATATTTCAAAACCAAATAAATTCCTCAAAAGGGAGACCAAAAAAAAATAGTTATTATAAGGAGCATGAAGGAATTTTAGATTGGGCAAGGGGAGGGAATGTTAAGTACATGCTAGACCAACTTTCTTATTTTCCCAAGTCCTGGCAAGTGAGTCTTCAAAATTCAGAGGATCGGCAACAGGCAGGACTGGAATTAACCCCACGGCGAACACCCTCCTCCTGTATGCTACTCCGCACGCCCGTCAGTGGCCGGCCATCGCCACCGCCACCACACACACAGTTAGCGCATGTTCAACATGCAAACTGCAGACACGGTGGGGTTAATCTCCTTCCTCTGCTGCAGCTCCTTGTACCGGTTCTTAGGAAGGAAAAGACTGCAACATATAGAGCCTTTACAAAGGTTTTTCACCTTATCAGCATTCAACTGTCTTTAATATTTTGTTATTCTTCAGTCTTTCCACATCATTTTTTTAAATCAGTACACATAACACTTTGTATTCTGATTTATTAATTTACCATTACTTGGAGGCAATTTACATGTTGCTTTATTATTTTTATAACTATTTTGGCAGTTATGACATTCCATATAGATACACATAGCTAACTTACTTAACTATTCCCCTATTGTGAAAATTTGATTTTTCCATTTTCTCATTATTAGAGGAATATAATGAGCAAATTTATAATATTTTTCTAAGTATAATCATTTTCTTCTTTTAAATAATTCTCTTAAAATAAATTCCCAGAAGATTTAGATAAAAGATTATAAAGATTTTTATGATTCATTACTTACTGCAAACTGCCTTCCAAAAATTATTTCAAATAATAATGCAAATCAGCAAGGCATAATAGTACTTTCAAAAGAAACTTAAAAGGGCTTATCAACCATTACACAATTTTATTTACCAACGGGTACAACCTGTACACCATTGTTTTAGCTTGCACTGATTTGACTTCTTATACATAACATTTTCTATGAACCTATTTACTATTTGTATTTCCTCCTACGTGAATTAACATCTATAGCATCTCTTTTCATGGGAACTGAGTTACACTGTATTAACCATAATACCTACACGTCCTCTATCAAAAACCATCTCAAACGGTTTGAGGCAGAAGAAAATTAAAAATGGTAACTATTTAAGACAAATGACATTTTTCTGAACATCAGCTCTTTAAGTTCATTTACCTAGCCTAAGGTCTCACTTCTTATGGTAATATCCTAACCCCTTCCAGTTTTAAACAGTTTCTCCAAACAGCATTTCTTCTTTTTCTTACACAAAATTCTTCTCTTAAGCAAGCTGTCATTACAAATTAAGTATACTGCATAATCTTCATAAACTGAATGTTCCATTACATAAGACCCTAAAAGAACAAATATGCGCTGAGCAAGCTTTTAGAAATCCAGATTTTTTCTAGTTTTGAGAGTCTAAAAGAGATGCAGTTTACCTCTGCTTGCTTTTCAACTCCAGGTCCGCGGCCGTTGCCACGCTGTGACGTGTGTCACTAGAAGCAATCACCAGGTGGAGAACGGCTTCAAGTTCAGGCACCTGCTCAGCTTCTATGAATTTAACTATGCCCAGTTTGCACTGTGGATAAATGAAGGGAAGGAGAAACGGTGATCAGAGGAACAGAGGCCACCAACCAAAACTACCATTTAATGTATCAGTATGGCCATAAACCAAGGATTAATAGTAACAAGATTAATAGTAACAAGATTCATACATACAATATGCCAGGGACTGGACTAAGGCATATAGAGTCATGATTTCATTTAATCCTCACAATCTATGAGGTATTTTTGTTGTTTTTATTTTTTGATTTAATCCTTATCATATTTTTTTCATTACCATTTAGTCCCCTATAGCCCTCTCCCCCTCAGCAATCACCAACTGTTGTCCCTGTCCATGAGTCATTTCTCCTTTTTGCTCAATCCCTCCACCCTCTAACCTCCTTGCTCCCCATAGCTGTCGCCTGCTCTCCATCTATGAATCTGTCCCCATTTGCCTCGTTACTTCAGTTTGTCATTAGATTCACATATGAGTGAAATCACATGGTATCTGTCTTTCTCTGACTAACATAATGTTCTCCAGGTGCATCCATACTGTCACAAAGTGTATATGTGGTATTATCATACCATTTTTCAGATAAGGAAAGTGAGGCAAGGCTTAAGATATTAAGACATGTAGTTAACAAGTGATGAAGGCAGGATGCAAACCCAAGTCTCTAAGACTCCAAGACAATTATGATACACCGCCTTCCTACTCAGGATACAAAACCTCTCTACAATGACAACACCTTGAACTGAAGCCCAAATCTGGAGCCTCCAGGTATGAATGGTGATATATTACAAAGTATTTCATGGTTTATGACAGTTCAAAAGGAACTAAACTCAACATTACTTGGAGTTCCACCCCATTGTTAAAATACTAATTCTTGTCCTCAATATTCTTACATACCCAATACAGTCTGATTTGAAACATACACTAGTCAATGCAAGTCAATTTCTCATCAAATAGCATGCAATGTAATTAAGTGGATAAAATGAAACCCAGAGTAAAGAGAGATTCTGCTTGGAACTGCATGCAATGTAAAGTACCTATGAATTGCACTAAAAACAACTCTAAAATAAATACACCTGGGTAGTAAAACTTTATATTTAACTTGAGAAATCAGTTACATAATAGTTGTTATGTAATAGTTGTTCATATATAGTTGTTCATATCCATATGAACTAGAATTGATACAGTTTAAAATTATTAAATGACAAAGGATACAATTTTAAGGTATACAAACCTCATAAAAAGGCCTGCCTTTCCTCCTGTTCAACACAATTTATTTGTAAGAAGAGTTACAATAGAAAAGACTCAAACATTTACTTAAGACATAAAAAGGGGCAGATATGGATATCAAAATACACAAAAATACACAAGGATAAAAAGAAAAAATGTTCAAAGAAAACAAAACAGTAATAATGTCCAACAATAGAAGGTTATGTGGTTTACATATAATTAAATTGTATACAGACATTAAAAGGGATGACATTTTTTAAAAACTTGATATACCGTATTTTTCAGACTATAAGATGCACTTTCCCCCCCAAATTTGGGAGGAATAATGGTTGTTAATGCTGCTGTTGAGTTCTGTTTATATTTACATTGGTCAAATATTATGTTATTTATGTCATTAAATATTTTACCACATTTTTGCTTCAAAATTTTTTCCCGATTTTCTTCCTTTAAAACCTAGGTGCATCTTATGGTCTGAAACATACAGTACTGTTAATTTTAAAAAGTGAACTAAAAACAATGCATTACATGACATGTAAAAACACACGGTCCAGCAGAAGAAAGGCCTGCTCGAGTGGGGTTCGCAGGGCAGTAATATGGGAGTAATAATTTATAGTTTTAATTTGAACATTTCACCTAAAATCTCATATGGCATGCTTGAGTGTGATATTGTTATGTCACACAATTACATGCTTACGATTTTGTAATAAGAGATTTTGTAATAAAAAGGGGGCGTTATTTGTGCCAGACCCAGGACGGGGAACACAACTGTACTTGTGTGTACGCACACAGCGCAGGCTGTGGATGAATGGCAAACCAGGGTGGCAGGGTGCCAGGTCATTTTTAACTTCTCTTTGTAAGGTTCTGAATCTTTACATTATTGTTAACTTTATCAAAACAAAAGCTGTTTATCTGGAAGGAAAAATGTAAAACAAAAAAGACTTAAAAATTAGAGGAAAACAGCTTTCGTCCTTGAAGCTGAACTGTCCTCTCAACACGAGATTATGAAACTGACAAAAGGTGCACAGAGACCCTTAGAAATGAGCAGACACTGACCAACAGCACACTACAGTCTAATGTTAGCAACTGCTCTCCGGCACACACAGCTTCAGCCTCAGACAAGCCTGGGTTCAAAGCCTAGTCCTAGAAAGAGACCGTGGCCAATCTCAAAACCTTCTACAAAATGGAAGTTAAAATTTCCAAACTCGCTGGGTTGCTGTGAGGATTAAATGAGATAATGAATTCAAAGTGCTCATCAGTATAGTTCACACTCAATAAAGAATAGCTTCTGTTACTATTTACCTTTCTTTTTTATATCACGGCTTAAGGAGAAAAAAAAAATCCATAAAACATGAAGAAGGAAATCTAATTGCACACAGCCCTTGCTGAACAAGTCATTCTATAAATCTGTGAGTGGAAAGAATGTCCCACTTGCCTCTTCCCCTCTCCTTGGAACACTGTTTTGACCAGGGATCACTCATATCCCCAAACAGAAAAGGACCAAATCACTCAGACTGCTACAGAGAGATCCAGGAAGGATGGGAAGACTAACCCAAGCTGCCCGAATTCCCAAACAATCACATACTGATCTCATCTGCTCTTCCCTGCAGTGCCTGGTGACACAGACCCAGGGAGGCACCCTCTCTGCAGAGCACCGGTCTTTTTAAAATGCTGCTTGGAGAACATCTGTGTCCGGTTTAAATCCAGAATAAAACTCTTAATGCCAATCTTTACATTCCTGGGAAGAAATATAACAGGGAGTCATGCTTTCCCCGACACTGTCACTAGTGAGGGCAGGAGATCCTCACTTCACACAAAACGTACAGCCCTAAAAATGCTCAATGATGTAGAATAAATTACACTTGAACTGCACCAAAGCAGCTAAATTAAGTGTTAAACCCACAACTTAAAACTAAAATTTAAAAAAGCTAAATATACTCAATTTATAAGAGTGCTGTATTTCACACTTGAGATGTAATAAATATTAGAAAAACTGAAAGCACTTCCCACCCCGCCCTCTTCCTGGGGCTCAGACAAGTAATTGACATGGTAAAGACAACACACCCCACCAACAGCCCCTTGCAAACGTTTAATTAGAGAGCCTGTGTACACTGGAATCGTGCTGCACATGCATTCCTGGACTGCAGAGGGGCCGTGCACAGGGCTGAGCTGCGTTACGAATGAGCGTCTGTGGTACCTGCTCCAGCTGTTCCGGTGTCCACGGGTTATCACCAATAACTCGTTTAGCTGCATAAAAGCTCATTCCTGGGGGAGGCTGTGGTATTCCAGAACTTCCCCCACTATTTGAAGAAGAACCCTGTGCTGAAGATGAATTTTGGCGACTCTGGGATTCATTTAACACATATCTGGAAAGGAAACAGAAATTCATTTTCTATTAAAACACATACATACGCATGCATATATAATACATTCAATTATATACACATTCCTCACACAGAATTTTTCTGGGCAAATATACGCTTAAAGGTAGAATTTCATCACAGAAGAAAAACGGTAAAGGTATTTAAAACAGGTATTTACATCTTCAGTAAATTAAACACAGGAGTATATCTGCTCAACCTGGTTACAAATGCACTATAATAATTGCCAACAATAAATATAAGTGTTTTGCCCTGGCTGGCGTGGCTCAGTGGATTGAGCGCGGGCTGCAAACCAAAGCATCGCAGGTTCAATTCCCAGTCAGGGCACATGCCTGGGTTGCAGGCCACAGCCCCCAGCAACTGCACATTGGTGTTTCTCTCTCTCTCTCTTTCTCCCTCCCTCCTCTCTGGGGATAAATAAATTTTTAAAAAATCTTAAAAAAATATATATATAAGTGTTTTGTTCACTCTCAATCCATAAACTATTGTTCTAAAAGTCACTGTGAACCCATTGCGTTCTGAGTTTTTAATTGATGAATACAGAAAAATGTGTGTTGATCAGAGAGTGGGGGGAAGGATAAAAAACTATTGCTCTATACTCAAAGCAGAGAGTATTTCTACAGTCATTTCTATTTCTGAGTTGTAATTCACTTTCAATTCTCCCTGAACTCCTTACGTCCCTGTATTACAAAACTTACTAAAACCACTTAGCTCACAAGCACATAATGTTAGTAAAATAAAAAAAGACTCAAAGATGAAAAGAGAATTAGTTTTTCCCACTGTAAGTTCAAAGCCCTTCACAGCTTTTAATTATTTAATTTATAGTTCTATTTCATTGTTAGTTTACATAGATTAAAAATAAGAATTCTGGTAAATTCTTTTTGATCCAATCAAACTGGTATTCCTACACAATAAAAATTTCTATATAAATACTAACTCAAGTTCCTTCAAATTCTAAAAGTATATGCTGCCAAATCATCAGACTGAATATCAAAATAAAATATCCACTATAATAAAAATTAAAGAAAACACTCAGATCCTGAAGGAATAATCAATCATACCACATTACTTATACACATATTCATTCACTTCCTAAATTCATCTTAAAAAAAAAAAAAGGAAACCTGTTAAGGAATCACTTTATTTTTATACAAACAAGGCAAATTCTTGCTGGTAGGAACAATTTGAGGAATCACTGATTTAAGTACATTATGTGACTAAGTTAAACCTGGATTACAAAGTTTATTTACCAAAGACGTCATCACCTGGCAAATCTGGCTGCCTCCTCCTGATTTAACAAGTATAAAGGAGGGATTCACTGATTTCTGAGTTATAGCAAGACCAGTGGCAGTAGGTAAATCCATCAATAATTACTGAACCACTAACAATGTACAAAACATCATCCTGAACACAAGACAGAGGAACACAAGGAGGTGTAAGACTGAGAGTCTCTTCCACCTGGAGCAGGTGGGACAATAATATCACATCACCTGACATGTCATCAGATGACGTAAGAAATGATATGACAGATGTAGTGGAAGTAAACAGGTAGAGGTTACTGGAAATGTCTCAAGATCCAGAAAATAAAGCCATCGAGCTAGAGAGGTAGGAGGAGAGTAAGCGGAGAGGAAAGAAACCGCACAGCATGAACTCTCATGTCCCGACTGAGATGTATGGTATGGAGCGCCACACGCCAACTGGACAGTATTTGAGAAAAATATCTCTGGCAGCAGGACAACCTAGGAGATAAGTAGGCTGGAAGCAGGTCACAACCAGGGCATTCTGCCCAGTAACAGAGCTAGATAAAACAGGTCTTGTTCAAGGAGCTCCAGTATACTAGGGAAGATGGACATGTGAACAATGCAATAAAAACACAAAGTGGCAATATGCACAGATGGGTGATTAATGGTACATACAGTTGACATCTAAGCTACTTTGAGATGCTTTTTTCAAAATGGTTTTTAGCTACTGTTTCTTTCAGTATTTCTTTCTTTGATGGGGGAAGCATTCTAATCAGAGAAAACTGTATCCTCTTAAAACACAGGAAGGCAAGGACACAGAAGAGTGCATGAATACATGAGTACATGTCTGACTGAAAACTACGGCCCAAGAATTGTAAGGTGTGACCTGATGATACCTGTGCTTTAAATATCAGGAAACTCTACGGCGGTGCAGGGAGTTTCAGAGAAGAGTAGCTGCAGAGAAAGTGGCGATGACAGTTGAAAAGAGCCAATACTAGATGGCCGCAAGCGGGACCGGCTCTGGGACTCGTTGAGGAGAGGGGAGGAGACATTGTGAAACACGTTGTAGCAACGAGCAAGAGGAAAGCTGGAGGCAACTTACAATGGTACGCCCAGGTGGCTAAGAGAATCCCCACAGTGTATCACAGAAGCACCACAGTGAGTAAAGAGGAGGAACGATTTGTATGGGGGAAAGCTGATGTCACCTTGGACGGGTTGAGTCCAAAATCACAACAGCAACTCCACACCTGTAAGGTCAGTAAGCAGTGGGGCTGGAGTTCAGAAGAGGTCAGGGCCACAGCAGGAAGTCTGAGACTCGTCCATTTTCAAGTGAAAGCTGAAGCATTTAAAAGAGTACTTAACTCCACACAGTTAAAAGCGGTCACGAACACAGTTGTTTTATTTCGTTCCCAGTTCCTCAGCTTACCCGTAAGGCATCAGAAGGACATCCAGCATGAAGTCCAAGAGCAGCTGCACGGTCTTTGGTTTCTCAGCAAGATTAAACGGAGAAGCTGATTTTGATGATTCAACAGGGTATTTCATGTGAAAAAGGGTTGGTATTAAAAGATGCATTAAGCTGAAAAAACAATTACATTTATTGCAACTACTTAAAAAACATGGCTTTTATACATGAAATAATAGACAAAACAAAAATCACATAACAAAAAGTGGCAATTAAGCAGGAGCCACTCATTTTCAATACCACCAACTTACACAGTCCTAAACTGGGAAGGGGCCTAGATTCCTTCTTACTGACATTTCAGTGTATTGAGTGATAACTGGCATTTAGCCCAACGGGCTCATCTCCAGAAGCACCAGAAAAAAATGTGCATAATATGGGCTCAGTTTTAGTATCTGTCAGCACAAGAAATTTTATATTAAACCTTCAGTAAAACTTCAACTCATAACATGTCCTTTCAATAAAATTTTTCCTTTCCAGTTAATCAAATAAAGTTATTCTAAAGCTAAGAAAATTAACAATCAATCAAGTCAATATTTGAAACATAAGATTAAAATTTCCACTAGGAATGTAAGTAACACAGCTTCAACAATTCCATGTCTCACAACACCTTTTGCTATTCTTAAAACATAAAAACAGTTTCAAACAATGCTTGTTAATGTTTATTGATTTCACTTGTAAATACCCGTATTATGGTCTCTCTTTATAAAATGTGTATATTCTAAAGAGGTGAGCTGAAACCATTACTGAACTCCACCTTTCCTCCACAACTTCCTCTTGATGATTCTCACCACCACACAGCGACCAGACAAGACTCTGGGCCCAGCCTAGAGACTCAGGGTGTCATCGAAACTTGCCCACTTCTCCAAGCCCCATATTAATATAAACGAGTGATCTGTTCCTTAAGAAAACTGCTCTGAGATTTTATATCCCCCAAGACAGACGTGTTTTGATGAAAAGTATTTAACTCTCATTTTCGCAATCACAAAAATTAGCTGCTTCAAAATCACTGACAAAAATGCACTTAGATTGAGAAAAATGACGTTAACGCTGCCCATTTTTCAAAACGCTCACATTAAGAAATTTTATAATAGGACTAACAAGGCAATAATGTTGAGCTGAAGTGACAGAAAATTCGATTGCTTGTCAACTGAAGGAGCTCAGATGAAACCAAAGGTGCAGCCCCAAGGCTGGAGGGCAGCCGCAGACTCCTGCAGCAGGGGAGGGACGGCACTGGGGGAAGCTTACCTGTCCTGCTGGGGCTGGGGCTTCCCCTCCATTGCGGTGAGAAGCGTGGGGGCCAGTTCACATTGTTTTTCCACCGGCAAGCGAGGATAACCCATCTTAACATAAATTATAGTGAAGTTCTAAGGCAATGAGAGGAAAGCAAGTGAGTGTGAAGGGAAGACTCTAGGATTTCAACATCCACACAAGATTGATAACTTAGGGAGTTGTAACAAGTGAATCGCATCCTCCCTCCACGTGTTATCCCATGTTTATTATGGTTTAACCACCTATTATATTTCAGAATGAACCCCAGCCCCATCTCTTCAAAAGGCTTGCTTTTATTTTAGGATGAGCTTCATGTGAGGGAGCAACACCTAACCCAAAGCATTCATGTACATATATATCTCAAAGTATCACACTGTGTATTTTAAATATACACAATTTTATTTGTTAATTATGCCTCAGTAAAGCTGGGAGGGAAGTAATCACATATGCAATTACTTTCACTGAAAAGAACAAAGTAACCATTTGCTCTAAACCTACACATTACACATTAGTATCAGATCTCCCCAGTTTGTCACATCAGTCCTTTCAAGCTAAGAAGAGATCGCGTGTTAAATCCTAGGCTGCCCCTTCCCAACTGACCTATCACTAAAACAACCTCAGTACACTGCAGCACTCCAGTCCCTCGCTCCAGCAGCTGACTGACGGATGACGGACCAAGGGGAGCGGAGCACTGTCACTGCGTCTGCATCACTACAATCTCTGTGAATGCCTCACTTTAAGCAAACTCATCAATGCGTATCTGGCTTTATATATAATAGAAAGATCTGCCTTTTAGAAAGATCCTTCACTTTAGAACGTACTTCGGAAGGTTATCCCTTTCTCTTCTTCTTCTTATTATTTTTCAATCCTCACTACAGAGTGTGTTTATTGATTTCAGGGAGAGTGAAAGGGAGAGAGAGGGAGAGACATATTTATGTGAGAGAGAACCACTGACTGGTTGCCTCCGATACCCTGGTACAGCAATCAGGGATCGAACCTGCAACCTTTTGGTTGAACAGGACAACGCTCCAACCAACTGAGCCACCTGGTCAGGGTTCCCCTTCTTTTTGTTAATTTTACTTCTCAATAACAGTTTACATTCAAGGTTACTTTGTATTAGTTTCAGGTGTATGGCATAGTGGTTAGACAATTATATACTTTAAAAGTCGTCCCCCTAATATTTCAAGTACCCATCCACCTCTTACAATATTACTGACAATATTTCGTAACTGCCAATTTGTAGTTCTAAATCCCTCCAATAAGGTTATCCCTTTGCTTTAGAGCCATTCTTCTTGGCAACTGTACTGGCATGCAGTGTTCCTATGTGTTGAAAGACAGGAGCATGTGCAATGGAGGCCTACGTCCACAGCAGGCACAGACAAGACGTCTGGACCAGCAGGTGGCTCCAAAGGCCTGAAATCCAGATGTTCAACAAGACCCAACAGATTCTGCTGCAAAGCTAGAACTACAAGCACCAAGAAAAAAACACCACCTGTCCTCACACAACATTGCTTTATATTTAATTTTCATGAAGACAATAACTCGAGGGCAATATTTCATACCAGCTTCATTTTAACCCATTTTTAAAGGATACCTTTCTAAATATATTATAGATATAAGAAACACTGATGATTTTAAAATTCAGCCTTCCCTTTTCTTCTTCTATCATCCTTCATTCACGCCCATGCTACATAACCCTTCTCTTCTCTCTATGCATACTGGCCTCATATAATCTTCTACTAAAAATCAAGTCATTCTTTTAAAGACAGAAATATCTGGCAAGTCATTTCACCAACACTCCTTTGCCCAAGGCAAGCACCCCAAGCGTGAACCTCTTTCTGCCATTTCCTTAATGGTAACAGTTCCTCTGGATCAGTCCTCAGAGGTAAAACAGTGTGTCACTTAAAGAAAAACACCTCGCGCTTCGTTCAGAAAGAGCGCACAGTAAAATTCTAAGTGGCCAGCACACTGAGGACATCTGGCAGACGTCACGGAAGAAGCCTTCTCTGGGTCAGAGGACGCCGAGGCGGGCGTGCACGCACCGTGACAAAGGAGACCGCAGCAGGGTCCTGGTACTGCACCAGCAGCGTCTCGATCGGCAGCTGTATCTTGGGGCGGCTCTTTATACGCTTGTTCAGGTGGACCAACAGCTCCATGACCTGGGATACAGAAAGTACGAACTGAAGTTACTGATCATAACTCACTTCTCAGGCATCGCTTCTCTGAGAATTACAAAACCAACTCATTTCTCAGACGGTCCTTGCCCTGATAAATAAGGCTACCTTGTTTTCTTTAAAAAAGTGAATTTTTCATCCCACAAAGGGAGCACACAATTTTCCCCAAGAATCCATGTACCAGAATTCACTGGTGAATTTGTTTCTACAATGCCCTTCAGTCAATCCAGGCTGAGCCGGGCCTCCACTGAGGCGCGGCCTTTCAGAAGACCTGCAAACAAATGAGAAGAACCCACCAGGTGTGGACTGAGTGTCTGTGTCTCCCCGAAAGGTGTACCTTGAAGCCTAAGCCCCAGTGTGCTGATGTGGGGACGTAACTAGGTTTGGATGGGATCACGGGGATTGAGCCTCCGTGATGGGTTTGGTGTCTTTCAAGCGGATAAGGAAACCAGAATTCCCTCTCCCGCTGCCATGTGAGGAGACAGCAAGAAGGCCTCCTTCTATAAACTGTGAAGGGTTTGTGCACAAAGAACCCAACCACGCCAACCCTCCAGAATCGTGGGAAACAGATACTTGTCGTTTAAGTCACCCAGTCTGTGGTGCTTTGTTCCAGCAGCCCAAACGAAGACGCACCGTGAATGCCATAAAAAAAGAGAAAGGTACAGTAGGCTTCCAGAAGAGCAAGTATCTCACAGATCAAGGGCTTCAGGGGAGGACGAGAACAGTGAGTCCTGAAGATCAGACAGATTTCCGAGCACAGACCGGTTATGAGGAGTGGAAGACGGCACTGCCTACTGTGTCTGATGGGAACACAGGGCGGGCAGCGATACAGGCAGGGCCCAAATGATAAAAGGCATTGGGTAAATGCTGAGGAATTTTTACTTTTTTTCTGAAGATCATCTGATTCCATGAAAGAGCATTAAGTAATAACAAGTTCCCTGTCCTGTGTGTGGGAAAGACAGCAGAACTAGAGGTCCATTCCCACAGGTGGACAGAAAGATACAGGGGCTTATGTGAAATGGCCCCAATCTCACTATAAAAGTGAGAGTAACTCCCTAAATGAGGACCTCTGAAAAACCTGTGCACAGCGTTTTGCATTCCTTCTCTCCTCTGACTCTTACAACAACCAGAGAGGCGACACTGTCACTCCCATTCTGCAGGTGAGGAAGCAGAGGCTCGGGGAAGAAGAAACTCACCCAAGGACACTGAGCCGGCAAGTGGCATAGTCAAGATTTGACCCCAAGGTCCATGCATTTACCGTTTCCGAACACTGACAGCTGAGTTCAGTGCATCTAAACTACAGCGTCTGTCCGTGTGAAACATCCTGGGGCCCACTGACACCTCAAGGAGATCTGCAGACTCGCACTACGACGCGTACTTCTCCCAAACGTCCTGCCTGGTCCAGACCCACGGACAGAGCTGATGACAGGGAGGAGAACCGCGAGGAGCCAGACCAGAGGAAGCAGCCTCTCCTAGCAGTCCAAGTGGCCCCCGTGGACCCCCAGGCAGACTCTATGGAAAATCGTTACTGATGGCGACAGACAACCCTGTGCACAACTGCGTGCCTTCTTTTTAAGAACATTTTCTTACTTTAAGTGGATTAACTACTTAGTTTTCTTCTGCCGATTTTGTCACCTTAAATATTTATTTCATAATTTGGTTATCCACTGTCTAGAATCCTCTATAAGGCCATAAAAATCAAGAAGTCAGCTGAGCCAGTTCTGGCTAAACAGACAACAGATGACTTCTACAGTGAGGCTACAGAACTACCATCCTCAGGTGTACACTATGTGGGCCATATCGGTTCTCCTTACCACTCGTTCACTCATATTTATCAGTAACTTTTAACTGAAGCATGGTATATAGCTGCAGCACACAACCGAGAATATGCGGCTCAGTAAACCTGCACGAGAGAAACACACCAAGGAAACACCAGAACCACAAAAGCCCTGCACCCCCGGCCCTCCTCACTGCTAACCACCATGCTAATTTTCAGCACCATTTTTAAATGGGACAAAGTAGCTCCACAGTTGTTCGTCAGGAAAATACTCCAGCCGTGACCAATGTGGCTGAGTCGGTTGGGTGTCGTCCCACGAAGGGAAAGGTCACCAGTTCGAGTCCTGGTCAGGTCACGTGCCTGGGTTGCCAGTTTGGTCCCCAGTTGGTCAGGGAGCTTATGAGAAGCAACCCATCGATGTTTCTCTCCTTCTCTTTCCCCCTCCCTTGCCCTCTCTCTAAAAATAAATGAATAAAGCCCTGTTTTTAAAAGAAGGAAATAACAGAATAATTAAATAAGACAAGACTAAACTCTTGTGTTTTGTGCACTCACAACTATAAACCATCTTTCGCCCCATCCTGAATATAAATGGGACACACAGGATGAACTCACATGCCTGAGTATTTTTCACTCCACACTATACTTGAGATTCATCCATGTTATTGCTCATATCAGTAGTTCACTTTCATTGCTCTAGCAGAAAAATACTACAATTTATCTATTCTCCTGTTGATTGCCATTAGATTCTTTTGGGTTTGGGCTATTGTGAATGACGCTGCTATGAACATTCTTGCACATGCCTTTTGGTGAAAATGTACACATTTCTGTTGTGTACTGACTTGGCTGAAAATGCGTGGTCGTGGAACATGCATACAATAAGCTTTAGAATATCCCCAACATTTTCCAAAGTGGTCACAAAATTTGTTTCCACTCCTACCAACCGTCTCTGAGACTTCCAGTCACTCCATAGTCATGTCAACACCGGCTGCAGTCAGTCTTCACGTTTCAGCTATCCCGGTGTGTCTGAATGCACAAAGTCAGTTGCGACACACAACTCTACACAACACACTTGGCTTCCCTTAAAACAGGGAATATACTCTAACAATATGTCAGTAGAAATCTAAAATTTCTATTTCTTTTTCACTCAGTTTATCCACAAATTCCCAGCTACCTTATAGGATATCCCACTTAAATCTAATATGCATTATGAAATTAGACCCAAAAATGACATATGAATGCAAATTGATGAGTCAATGCAAATTAATTCTCAGTTTCACTGACTTCAAAATCTCACATGTTGAAATTATTTACTCATGGCCTCTCAAATCACTGCCCACCGGAATCCCTGCCTCCTTGCCCCAGTGCCTGCCCTCCTACACTCTCCCTCTCGGGCACTGGGTGTGTCACACAGGCCTTCTTCACCTCCCTGCAGGCTTCACACTCTGTTTCAGCACAGCGCCTTGCACAGCGCCACCTCTGTCATTGATGGTCTCCCTCACCTCTCTGCCTGCTCACTCCCCCCCCACACACACACACGGGTCTCCTTTATGCCCCAAATATATCGTTCATAGAATCCTGTTCCATTTTAGCATTGATCACAGTTCATAACTAGACACTGCATGCCCGATGGTTTAATGCCTATCTTCCCAGCTAGACCTTCCCCTCACTCACTAACGCATCCCTAGCACCTGGCACACAGAACTCAGTAAATATCTGCCAAAGGAACGACAGAACTGAGGAGGCTGAACACAGGAGCACAGACCAACTGCACAGGGCCTCGCTATCCTGAGGGTAACAGAAGGCTGTGGAGGGGTTTTAAATAGAATAGTGACATTATCAAATCCATATTTATCTCAGCAAAGCCCTATTAACAACAGGCATGTCAAATATATAACAAGGACGCCCTATCCCTTTCTGCAAACATAACAGACATTCTTAAAGATACTCTTTCTCCAATGAACCCAAAGCAGGATGGACTCAGAATCCCTGTAAGGGCAGCCCTCCAGGAAGTCTTTGCCGATCAATCACAGTAACCCAAAGGATGAAACTTGATGACGGCTCAAAGGCCCAAAGGGTCGGTATGACCGGAAGACTAACAAACTAGTTAAAAATAAAGGGGGCAGATGTTCCATGAAAACATTTAGGTCAAAAAAGACAATCCTGATGTGACAGCTATGCAACTTTTGGTAACAGGACTTGATAGAATCTTAAAACAGGAGCTACACAACTTCTTGCTTTCAAAAATTTTTATTTTGCTTTTTTTTTTTTTTTCAATCTTCACCCAGGGACATTTCTTCATTGCTTTTAGAGAGACAGGAAGGAGAAAGAGAAAGCGAAACATCAGTGTGAGAGAGAAACATCAACTGGCTGGTTCTCACACACGCTCCGACAGGGGATCAAACCCACAACCTACGTATGTGCCCAGACCGGGAACCGAACCCGCAATTTGATGTATGCGACGACACTCTGATAAACTCAGCAACACCAACCAGGGCTTATTTTGCTTATTTTTAATTAAGGTTATATTCACAGTCAGCCGGTTATTAAAGATGTATTTGCCCCACGATCACTTGACCTTCCTATTGGAATCAAAGGCGTGGATTTCAGATGAAGCCTCCACACTTTCCAGAATAGTTGTCCCACTTATATCATCTGGCACTGATGCCAAGTGTATACAGCTGGTGCTAAATGCAGCTGTGCTAAGCATTCAAAAGCTACTCTCAAATCATGTAAGCTGGCCCTAGACTTACTCTCCATTTTGAAAGGCCATACCATGAAACTAGATTTCAACAACGGGAACAAAATTTACTTCATGATATATACCCACTCATTCACCACTTCATCCCCCCAGCCACCCCAACCTGCCTACCTTTTTGCGTACTCCTTCTTGGGTGCTAGACAGTTTGAGCAGGACAGGAGGAAGGAATTTAGAGATAATGTTCTGTAACTGTTCATCTGTTTCGGCATGGCCAAGTCGTAAAAAAACCCGTTCAAGCTGATCTGTAATGTAAAAAGACAACAAAAGGAGAATTCAGCAAATCAAACACGACCAAGACTAACGGTCTTTCCGGCTTAACCCCTTCACTGCACTGCACATCCCCCAGGCAGAACGGAGCCGTGCGGCCTTCCAGGCAGAGATGTGGACACAGCTGCGGAACAAGGCTGGAGAGGGTTACTAGCTAATTATACTGAAATGGTAACACGCTCTCTCCTACTTACAAAGTTATTCCGTTTTCCCACAAGGACTTTGATTCTACAAAGGATACAAAACGTTTGAAGAAATCTTCTAGCCCTATCCAGCAGAGCGAGCCAGGAGTGCTTTAATCAGACACCAGGGATAATACATATTGGTCATAACATCTTCCCCCCCACACACAATTTATGCTATTTTAATGTAAATATTATAAAATACATACAATAAAAAATAAAGAATGGTATAAGGTGATATAAGATAGAAAGTTAAAACCCTCCCCCCGACACTTCCACAGTCCAGTGTCTCAACTATAAATGGGTTCCGTTAATACAATACTGTCACTTAATATTCTAACAAGTCACAAGGCTTTGTGTCTTCTCCACTGGTTTTACAGAATGCAGAGACACCTTAAAATGCTAAGCCTCACTAATGTTATGCATGAGAATTGAAACTTCCAATTTTGTAATAAAACACAGCTAACAATGGATTGCCGAAAGCCGACTTTCTTCACACTCAATACTTCTTCTGCATCGCTCAAACACATACGTCCAGCCTACTGACCACCAAAGTCTCAGTCTCACTTTGCGAGTAGTAGCATATGTATAATTAAACAGTTGGTAAACACATCACGATTGAGTATAAATAAGCCCAACAAGGCACTGCGTTGCAGTGTGAGTATTTACCAACGGGCTGATTGAGCCAGTCGTTGCACCTGACAGAGAGAAAAAAAATCAACCAGTTTCTGTCTACAGCTGTGATTAAACAAAGACTGGGTTTCTTTCTATCAGCTTCAGAAACTCGAGATTCTGAATGTTTTTGTTTTTGTTTTTGTAGCAAGAAACTGGATAAGTTTCCAAGAACACAGTACTTGAGCCCCTTGAATCAGAAATTTGCCAAAACTCAAAATAATATCACCCAGTAATTAAGTACTAAGAAGGATTAGGCTAGAAGCAACTACCCAAATACAAAAGGCTACACCGGCCATTCTTCAAGATGCTACCTCTACATTTACCTGAACTACGTTGACAGCTGTCAGTAGAATCCAGTGTGCTACTTTTACCTTGTCCTGGACAGGCAGTCTTTTCTTAAGCACATATGGCCCTGTTTGCACACAGCTGTGTGTACTGCACCACAGGCCCCAAGGTGGGCATTATTCCTTCCCGGCTGGCACTGAAGAAACCAACCCTTGTTCCACTGCCACCCGCGCCACACAAAAGTAACCTTTTCAATGGGGTCGAGGGCTAGCTGGCATAATACAGTAATGCTGGCAGCCACAATCCATGATTTGGCGGGGGGGGGGGGGCAGGGGGAGAAGCACAAGCAGTGATGGTATCAATTTCACAACTATTAGGGTAAAGAAAAAGTTCCAGTGAACTCTGTACTCAGTTCAATGTTCCTCGTGGCCTAAGGCTTTTTACTGATTACTCATCCTATTCCTAGAAGACTGACAGCCAAACAAGAGCACAATCACTTTGTAAAACAGTAAGTATCTGGACCCTTCCGTCCATTTTCTCCTAATCTCTGGACAAACCACTGCAGTCCCCAAAATGAAGCCCCTATCCCAAAATCCACTGCTCTTGTCCCACAGAGCTCAGTTTTGGCAAATCTTCTGGGGAAAAGTGGGAAGCCCGCAGCCAAGACGGCAACAGCAGTAAATGCACTGTTAATCACACAAAAACAGGAGATGGCTGGGACGCACTCTGACTCTAGACTAACACTGAAGAATTTCCCGAGGATTTTCTGAACAGGCACTCGGCACAGTGAGCTCTCCGGGCACATCTGAGAGAGCAGCTCTGCCCCAAAGACAAGCACAGCCAGGTGCTCCAGGAAGATGAGTGGAGACGCAGTGGTCACAGTGGTCACCGGGGAACTATAAGGAAGACAGAGTCAATGAAGAATCGAGCCCTCCAGGTATGTGAGGAAGAAGGAACACCGGTGCTTTGAGCAAACTCGAGGGGCCCTATGCTCCGGACACAGAGCGCCGGCAAGTTCAGGCCCTGGGCGACTTCCAGCACGCTGGTGTCACTGTGGTTACTGGCAAAGCCTCCCTCCTCCGCTTTTGAGATGTTTTATCTTCCTCCCATGCTCTGGGCTGGTCTCAGCCACATGAGGAAACCAAGATTGGCCACTAATTAATAACTGTTCAAGCTGTGTGACAGTGAGAATCTGTGCTTTTGTGTATGCTTGAAATTTTCCGTAACATTTTTAAAGTATATATATCTCCTGAAGCAATGACACCCTAGTAGCAACAAGCACACCCAACACCCAGATCTTGGCAGAAGAACCAGCCTCCTTGAAACGATGGTGGGTTGTAGGGCTGAGACGGGAAACCAGGAAACACAGTGATCCTGAAGTATCTTGTGGAACCAGAAAGAAAACGGGGCCTGGAACATTTCAAAGGGATACATGAATCACCCTGAAAGTTCTCCATTATGGCCAAAGCTAGAACAATTTGAACAACAAAATAAATAACATAGTATCAGATTATAACCAAAAGTATTAAAAACAAAATCTACACTAGTCCACACTGATACAAATGATGAAATACCTTGTGGGAAAGAGACAAATCTTTCTTACAGAATTCCAATAGATACTTCCCTCTACAGGAGGTAGAATTTAATTCCTGCCTCCACCTCTTCCCTCAGGGCAGGCTAGATTTAGTGACTTGCTTCCCAAGAATAGAATAGGGAAGGAGGAAAATAACCCCACAGTGGAGAAACCTGACAAATGCCACGTTAAGGAGGTGATGAACGTTACCAACAGGGATGTCACATGGATACTGTGATTCCTGACAGGACGTGACACGAAGGACATTTCACCTCCGTGGTGTTCCTTCCAAGACCCATGGCCCCCACCCAATCACGCGTAAAACAACAGAAAAAGCCCAACAGCGAGTATTCAACAAGAAACCTGGTCAGTACTGCTCAAGACTCTCCAGATCAAGGAAAATAATGAAACACTCAGAAACCGCCGCGGGCCGGAGAAGACTGAGCAGACCTGACAGCCAGACGCACAGCGGGACCTCAGGCTGCACCCCAGAACAGGAAGAGAGCAGTAATGAGGGGGGGATAAAAACTAGTGAAATCCAAATACAATCTCAAGTTTAGCTTTTAAAATTCTGAATAGAGGAAGAAAGAATAAGAAAGGGGGGAAACGCGAGCGGGCTGACTCCGTGAGATCACCAGACCCTGTGATTCTCTTTGCCCTCAGGAACAGGTAATCCAGTCCGCCGCGTGTGTGATGGCTGCAGGTGAGGCGGCCCTGCCTCGCTGCCTGACAGAGAGAGGGTAGGCAGCAGGAGCTGCATACGGATGTCAGCTATAGAAACTATGCAGAAATTGTTCTGTGGAAGAAGGCAAAAAGTTGAATTCTTCATAATAAACTGATGTAGACAATCTAGACCAAAGGCTTAAAAATCCCAGTGATATCTGGTCCCTTTCGTGTTTCATAAAATCTTTGGGGTGCTATCAATTTCACAACTGTGTGTCCCCAGCATCACGCCTGACACTTTCTACTCCCCCTCACTGCAAAGAAAAATGAAACACCTTACACAACGGGGACCTGGGTATGCCAGAAAGGGCCCTGAACATCACACGGGGCCATGTGAACAGCCTGGGCGCAGCGGAGGGGGCGTCAAAGCCCTCTGCACCCTCGGAGGAGGACCAACGTAGCACTGTGACATCACTTTTGTAAACACACAGATACTTTAGATAAAAGACAGTTGATCATGTTCAAACTTTATGAAAAGCAATGTAAATAACTATAGATATGATCAACCATTAAATTTTTCAGCCAGTCAAAAGTTAGCAAAATAAAGAGCAGAGATTTAGCCACACTACGATTCCTAAACCCTGTTATGAGAGGCACAGAAAGAACTGGCATCCTACGTCTCTTAAAAACAGCAACCCAAATTAGGCCTTGATCCCCAAAAGTATCTACTCAGAAACAAGAAGGGATGGAATCAAAACATCTGAAAACACAAAAGGAACCTGAAGCTCAGGTTCGCCGTTCGCGAAGGCTGAGGTTTGGCTGTAGGAGCCAGGACTGCCGGGCCAGCACAGACAGCAGTCAGGGGTTGGGAGCAGTTCCATCCGCTCCACAACTGTGAAGTCTTACTCAAAGTCCTATCAAATTAATGTCACGTGTGAGAAAATTAAAAACACTGGCGCACCCTCCGATCATCACTGTTAAGTGTGGGGAACATTCTGAACTACTGCTTTTTCCTATTCGTGCGCAAACATTACTGTAACCTAAAAACTGGAGTGTAGCACGTACTGTTTGTTAGTTTGTTTAGTTAACACAAATCCTTTACTGAAAACCCTTGAAGCAATACTTGTCTCAGATCATTTCAGACTTCTGAATGCTGCTTATCTCAACCCCTTTCACCCCGTGAGTTCTAGGACAGTACCTATGATCAAATACGTTCATATTTTTGCAATAAAATATAAGGATGCTCACACTAAGGGGGATCATCAAAGATTATAAAGAACTTCATATCCATTCAGGTTAGGTTTTCATTCCAAATAAATTACACTAAAAAATGTTTGGATGTACATAAAAGCTTAAATATCTTTCCACAGCACTTCATAAAGATCTGACTGATCTTGGCTACACGCAACTCTGTCTATAAAAGCACTATAATTTCTTTAACTAACCCCTATTATTTTACCAGTTTCACAGCACTATAAACACTCCGAAGAACATTCTTATCCTCGTGTATGTGTGCACTTGTACAGGTTTCTGTAAGCTAAAACCCTCAAATGGAACTGCTAAGTCAAAGGGCAGGCATATCGTGAAGTTCAGTAGATTTTGGGAAAATGCTTCTCAAAAAGGTTGTGCTAATTTATACCACCAGCAGTAAATGCAAGTACCAATTTCCCTATATGCACTCCTACACTGGTGTAATCAATCTTACAAAGGCTGCAAGTAATCAATATTGGGTAAATGTGGTAGATGAAAAAGGTAACACTCTTATTTCCCTTTATATCTATTTTATTACTGAAGTAAAGTATCTTTTCGGAATATTTGTTGGTTATTTGAAATGTCTTCTTCAGCAAACTACTCATTATTCCTTTGAGTCAGTGACTTGTAGAAAGCTTTTATACAGGGTGGGGCAGAAGTAGGTTTACAGTTGCTCATGTGGAAAATAATACAGTAATTAACAACACAAGAATAAACTCTGTGTTTTGTGTACTCACAACTGTGAAGCTACTTTTGCCCCACCCTGTGTATTGGAAAAATCTCCTCCTTTTCTCTCATCCATTACAAATACTTTTTTTTCCTAGTATGCCTTTTGCTTCTCTAGCATTTTATTTTCATAAGTTTTCAAAATAAAAAATTTACCATTCCTTCCCTTTATGGCTTGAGTTTTTAGTCATGCTTTAAAATGCCAACAGTCCAAGATTATAAAAAGTATTATATTCTGCAGAAAGAGGGTCACAGAGCAAGCCTAAGACTGATACCCTTCGAAGCCTCTGCTTGCGCGGCTGGCCCTTGGAAGGCACCTGGAAACCTGGATTTCAGGAGGGTTCCCACCATTTCCACAACTGGTAAGAGTGACTCACTGTGTCCAAACCGTTTATACAAACAGTGCGGTTTACGCTGAATACCTGCCTTCCTTCTGGGAATCTGGAATGTTGGTGCACATTAGGCAGAAGTGCCAACACGGCCGACACCAAACAGAAACCCTCAGCACAGAGTCTCTGCGGAGCATCGCTGGCAGACAGATTCCACACGTGCCGTCACGGCACGCTGCCAGAGGAATCAACAAGCATGTCCTGCTTGACGCCGCTGGGAGAGGACGTGTGGAAGCTTGCACCTGGTTCCCTCCAGACTTTGCCCCCTGTGCCTTTCTTTCCCTTTGCTGATTTTGCTTTGTATCCTTTCTCTGCACAAACAAATGCCAGCCAAGTCCTGGCAACCCTCCTAGCAAATCACTGACCCTGAGTGGTCTGGGCGACCTCTGACACACTTACTTACCTACGTTTCCTTCTAGCTCTTACAGTTTTGCTTTCTGCATTCAAGTCTTTATTATTACGGATTTGAGAGAGACAGAGAGAAACACTGATTGGTTATCCCACCTACGTACGCATTCACTGCTTGACTCTTGTATGAGCCCTGACCTGGGGCCAGAGCCACAACCCTGGTGCACAGGACGGCGCTCTAACCCCCTGAGCTGTGTTCCAACCAGGGCACATCTTTAATCTAGATGGGATCTTATTTACTTTTGGGGGATGGGGGAGGGGAGACATAGGAAACCTAGTCTTTTGTGGGCTTTTACATCTTTTTCATTATGAAATGAAACATTTAGAAAAACGTACAAAACGTAAGCACATAGTTTAATAAATTATTAAAAACACCTACGTAACTACCACCTAAGTCAAAAACAAGTTTGTTGTTTTGAAATGTGCATACAAGAATTCCTACTGGATTCAGAGTTGGAGAGGACTGAAGACTGCCGTAACATAAAAAGCACAGTGTCTTAAGGACTCGCCTTGGTCACAGAGGTGATCAGCAGTGGGGCAAGAAACAGAATGGGGTCTCCTGACCTGCAGTCTAAAGCTCCTTGCCTTCACCATGCAACTGTCTACCACAGTGGCCCCATTTTCTGTGGGGAACTATGCCACATACATAATGTTACAGGCAACCCAGGTGGAGAGAATCACCAAAAAGTCACAAGAATTTGTCTCATTCAGGTGGCACTTAGAAAAAAAAAAGTAAAAATAAAGTCAAAAATCAGAAAACAACACTAGAGAAAGCTGGTTACTACAAATAAGAAGATACCCCAAAATATGTTGAACTGCAGATCGCCCAACCTCCTCTAAATACGCCCTGCTCACCCTAGTGCTCTAACCCTGCAGGCTCAGCACCCCCTTTCACTGCTGAGCACTGACTCCCCCACCTAGGTCACTCGTTCACACCCATATTAGAGCACGGTGGTCATGGGTAAGAAGGAAGAGACAAGAATACTGTGCAGGTTTACCACACACGTCCATGGTAATTGCACAGGAAAAGGATAATATCTGCCCTGACTGGTGTGGCTCAGTTGGTTGGGCATTGTCCCACAAAGCGAAAGGTCACTGGTTCGATTCCCGGTCAGAGCACAGGCCTGGGTTGTGGGTTCCGTCCCAGTAGGGGCACATATGAGAGGCAACCGACTGATGTTTCTCTCTCTCATGTCAACACTTCTCTGCCTTTCTTCCTCCTTCCTCTCTCTAAAATAAATAAATAAAATCTTTAAAAAGAAAAAGGATAATATCTGAATAAGCAAGCAATTCAGAGATGAGCCCCATGTACTAAGTAACACATAAAAAGATGCTCAATCAGACTGATCAGGAATATGTAAAGTTAGCATAACGATGAGATACAATTTCACACCTTCCACAAAAGTAACTGTACCGCATGCTGGCAAAAAAAGGGCGGGGGGGGGGGGGCGGGGAGAAAAGAAGTACTTGAGTTCACTGCTGAGAGGTGTACCCTGTAATCTCTGAAGAACAAATCTCTGGTAAAGTTGAAAAGGTACATGAGGCACATGACCCTTCCCCCCAAAATGCTGCCCCAGGCCACGTACTCCGGAGCAGCGCCACGCACAGTAACAATGTTTGTAACTACAGGGGTACAATGTTTGTCACCAGTCAGCAAAGAAATACGGAATAGTTCTTCCTTCGCTGAGGAAGTCTCACTAGGATAAGAATGTCACGTAAGTTTACCATGGGAGTTGATTTGCATTCTGCCCTAAGGTCCCCGTTTACAGTAAGTCTTCAGTCCTCGGACCACACTTCCTGGATCACAGTCCTGGAGCAAAGCTCTTCCTAGGAGAGACAAGCAAGCGAGACCTGTAAGAAACTGCTCGCAGCCACAGGTCAGTAAAAGCAAAACGATGGAAACAATGTAAAAGTCAGTCAGTGGGAGAATGGGTAAAAAAACTGAGGCATTTATTTATAAAAAACTGTGTATTTATCCTTCCATGTTTAACCTTCAGCCACCTCCGAAGTCCTCTCCATCTGATGCAACACACCTATTGAGACATTTTTTCCACTGCTCAAAACAGCTTTTGAACATGTCGATTTTGATGCCTTTCAGTGCTTCTGCCAGTTTTTTGTTTCACCTCTTCCACATCGACAAAACGTTTCCCTCTGAGCCCTGGCTGGTGTGGCTCACCGGGCTGAGTGCTGGCCTGCGAACTGAAAGGCTGCCGGGTCCACTCCCAGGCAGGGCATGTGCCTGGGTGGTGGGCCAGGTTCCCAGCTGCGAGCCCGAGAGAGGCAACAGATAGATCCCTGTATCTCTGGCACATCGAAGCTTCTCTCCCTCTTTCCTCCTCCCTTCCCTCTTCCTAAATTAAATAAACAAAAGCTCTGTTAAAAAGTCACATGGTCCAACACGACAGTCTCTAAAAGTGAGAGCAAACAAAGAAAGTTACAGAAGGATACGATCCCTCTTATGTAAAGTTTTCAAATGCAACATGTGTATATCGCATATGATCTATACATCACAGGAATGACAGACAACTTCTGGGCAAGAAAGGAAAAGGAAAGGGAAGAAAAGAAAAATTTGGAAGGAGTAACAGGGAGCTTGAATTGTATCTGTAATGTTTACTGCTTACAAATAAAATAATAGACCTATAGCTTATGTCAAAAAATGTAAATATCTGCCGAAGACGTGTGTGACATGCATGTGTTCTCATGGGACATACGCGTGTGATCTTGTGCAACATGTGTGTTCTCGTGGAACATACATGTCCTCGTGTGACATGCATGCTAAGATTACGCCTCTATACTTTTCTTCATACTTGAAATATTTCATTATTTTTAAAAGAATATACATATATACCATAATAATCATTTTATGACACTATATAAAAAGGGAAAGAAAATATACCAGTACTTTTTCTTCTTTATACTTTCATATACTCTTTGAATATTCTTCAATAAAAATATATGCTTTAGAAAAATAATATACACAGCAAGTATTTTAAATGTTTGCTTGTCTGAAGCCATGTTTGCTTGAGGCCATGTTTCAAAGATAAGGAAATAAGTTTAACTCGCAGAATTTTAAAGCTTAAAAGGAACCTTAAAAGAATATAAAAGAGCTAAAAGAACATTTACTGTGGGATGCAAAATGGCGCAGCCACTCTGGAAGACCGTTTGGAGGCTTATTACAAAACTAAACGTACGCTTACCATATAATCCATTAATCATACTCCTTGGTGTTTACCCAAAGGAGCTGAAAACTTACATGCACACAAAGACCGTACGTGGATATTTATAGCAGCTTTATTCATAACTGCTAACAGCTGGAAGCAACCAAGATGTCCTTCAGTAGGGGAATGGGTAACTTGGCGCATGACATCAGAATATTATGCAGCGCTACAAAGAAACGAATAATCAAACCATGAAAAGACATGGAAGAATCTCACAGGCACATCACTAAGTGAAAGAAGCCAGTGTGAAAAGGCTACATGTACATAGTGTATGATGCTTGCAACTATGTGACTCTCTGGAGAAGGCGTGACTATGGAGACAGTTAAAGGTCAGTGGTGAACAGGGCTTGGGAGGAGAAAGGCATGAAAAGCGGGAGCACAGGGGATTTGGGGGCAGGGACAACACTGCATAGGGTATATCATGGTGGATGTACGTCATTACACAGTTGTCCGAGTAGATAGAACATAAAACACCTGCAGTGAACCACATTATAAACCGTGAACTTTGAGTGATTGTGATGTGTCAGTGTACGTTTATTCTCGGTTTAAAAAAAGAAAGGCCCCATTCTGGTGAGTGATGTCAGTAATGCAGGAGGCTACTGCAATGGTGGGGGGCACAGGGTACATGGGAAACCAGTGCCTTCCACTCAACTTCATTGTCAACCTAAAACTGATCTAAAAAATAAAGTCTTTCAAAAAAATTAGTCTCAAAAGAAACATCAAAACACTGAAAATCTTAAATCCCAAAACAAAAAAAAAAATCCAAATCAGATTATGTCAACTATGACATTGGTATAGAAAAAAAACAACTCCTGAAAATGAATATATTTATTTACGTTCCATTAAATAAATCTCTAATTCACACTATTCACCCATCTCTAGCTCTCTCGAGTGAAAGAAGAGACATTCCCTCCGCCCACCCTCCCAAGGAAGAAACCACCAACCACGGTTCAAGGACTGCACTTCCGTGTCATCCACCATTAGCCACTGACAGTTCTGAAAACGTGCAATTATTCTTGCGAAATAAAACTGTGCCCATAAATCACTCACTCTCCAGACCTCTCCACAGAAAAAAACACAACTTTGAATTCTAAGTTAAGGAGGAAAGGCCATTTTCTCCCGGGACTGCAAAAGGCAAATACCGGTTTCTCACTCACATCACCATGTAAGGAAACAAACATAAAGAAGAAAAGCAATAAATCCGTTTCCTTAGAGGTGTCCTCTTTCCGTGACAACCTGAGCATCAAAGCCCTGCTTGGAAAGCATGCGAGAAAAGTGCACGCTGTCAAAAAGTAGAGACGAAGGCCTGTCAAGGAGCGAGCATCCCCGCGTGGGAGAGGTTGAGGATCCTTCTTTGGCTTGTTTGTTTAATTCCATGTCCTCATTCGGTAACCTCACGAGCATGAATCACTTGTGTGATCTGACAAAAGAAAATGGTTATTTTTCAGGGTGATAGGTCCCAGGGTTTTTTAAGTTGCTAAAATTTTCTACAAAGAGTATTTTTTTGAATATGGAAGTAAATATTAATTACAGACTGAGCCAGAGACCTTAATTGGAAGCTGCGATTGGAAGGGAAGGCCGAAAACGCCTGGACCACTGCCTGCTGCTCCGTAATCAGCTCGTGACCTAAAGCTGCAGGGTGTTCTGAGAAAGATCTGTCCAGTGACCGCAGCAATACACTAGACTATAATAGAATAACTTCACAAGGAAATGTTCTCCCTAATGATATTTATTTACTTTTGATTCACACATATGTAAATACATTATAGTCACCAAGCAGTTTCACACAGCCTTTTGAGCCTCAAAAACACTACTGCCTGCGTTCGTGCATGAAAAACTGGGCTCTGGGTCTGACCGACTTGCCAAAGGTCACCCAGCTAATGAGACACAGACTTGTAAGTTAAACCTAGAAAGGTCTTTCCCCGCCAAATGCACACTAGACACAGTACCTCCCTCTAAAGTACTATTTTCCTAAAGTAGGTAATACTAGCTCCAACTCACAGAAGAGGAAACAGAGCCTAGAATTCATGAAGAATGTTGAGCAAGAAGATTACAAAGGCAGTAAGTGGCAGGGCTAGGATTCAGACTCCAGGCAGTCTAACTCCAAACCCAATGTTCCTTCTAGTATGCTAAATGACAGCAAGGGCGAGGCGAAGAAAGCGGGAGATGACTCTCAGCCTTACGAGACAACTATGGACAACATGACTTTGCACCCTGGCCACGCAGCCAATGTTGTCCGAACAGGCCCCTCACTCAATCCATCCCTTCTTCAGGCTCAGAATAGGGACCACCAAGAGTCAACACTCCCTTGTGCGTCCGAACCTGTAAGGGCATGCCAGGAGCCACAAGAGACGGGCACCGTCAGCCTGCCCTAGAGAGCACAAAATCGGAGAAGCCGGTCTGCGGAGAGAACGGCACAGAGGCGCAGGGAGAAGCTGGAAGGGCTGGATGACTTCCAGTCCCTGGTTCCAAACCCCTCTTGGAGGCCCCTCTTGTTTCCATCAATGCCCTGATTCCATACAGTAAGTGCCTGGTTTTTGCTTAAGCCAGCTCACAACTGGGTCCAAGTACAAACGGAAGATCTTTGCCAAGAGAAGAAAAAAAAAAATGTACTTCTAGAAAAATACATTAAAAATTAAGCAGCCAGCACATGCCTAGGATGACTATCAGATCAGAGAGGAAGTCCTTTCTAAGACTCCAGCCTCGAGGGACCTTTGCAACCGTGTATCCCACTCATTCCCCAACTGCCACCGAAACTGCAATCGCTTATTAAGTGTTCTGTTATGTTCCCCCAGCCCACTTTATTTAAATTTTTTATTTATTTTTATTTTTAGAGAGAGGAGAAGGGAAAGAGAAAAAGACAGAAAGAAACATCAATGTGTGGTTGCCTCTCGTGTGCCCCCAACTGGGGACCTGGCCCCACAACCCAGGCATGTGCCCTGACTGGGAATCGAACCGGTGACCCTTTGGTTTGCAGCCTGGCGCTCAGTCTGCTGAGCCACACGAGCCAGGGTCTGGCTCAATTCTCTTCGTCAACCAGCCCCTCAACCGGGAACACTCTCCCTGCTACCTCTTCATCTCCACACACCCAAACCCTCCCTGTTGGAGTCCAGCTCAACCCGAACATGCTCCACACCTGCACAACCCACCCTGGGCCTACAAACTCCCACGCTCCTTTCCACAGCTCTCCTGCCACTTGTTACCTTTCGCTGCACATCATGCAACCGCTCAATCTTCCCTTCCCCAGACCATAACCACCCTCTGAGGTATGCCTTGAATCTGACTCCACCAAACTCCCTCGTTTGCTCCAACCATCTCTAGAGCTCCCCAGGTTGAGAAACTGGGACGCAAATCTCTTAGTATTCTAGCACTCAGCTCAGTGCTTTCCAGACAGCAGTTGCTCAAATACCTGTCGAACATAGGAAATCTTACTTCTTCTGCGTTAGAAAAGCTGACTCCCAAACTACAGGGACTCTTTGCCAGAGTGGGGACTCCAGTGGCCATTGTGGAGAGGAGGACCACATGGCTGGGGCCCTGGGAGGGAGAACCATGCGGGTTTTGGCAGAGTGGGGACTCCCACAGCCCTATGAGAGAGACCCACCCCCTGGCTTTAGCAGAGATCTGGGCGACACAGCTGATGGTGCCAGAAATCAAGGGAGACCTACCAGCTGAGTTGGATTACTAGGAAGAACCTGGGGCTGCCTGAGCCACAGACTTCTATTCCTTTCCTGAAATACGGTACCCCAGACTGGGCAAAAGGGGGGAAGGAAGGACTGTGTGTGTTTGTGGGTGTTTTAAGGGACTTTGGGATTTTGATGAAGACATTAGGTCACTACTTTAAGTCTGTATAGCATTAAATAAACATTTCCTTCCCTTTTCACACACACACACACACACAAAAGCTGACTCCCCCATTTACCTCCCTACACCTGGACATTTAGAAGCTCATGCAGCTAACATCTACAGCAGGGGGAAGAAGGGGATTGGTGGCAATTTATTACATCTGACATCACAACCTCTTGGAAAGGGGACTCTATGTTTTATAATATTACGATAAGTGCTTAGGGGTTTTGTGAGTGAAAGATGAGGAAAAGGAGGAGGAAGAGGAAAAGGAGAGACATTCCAGAAGGTCTGACTGTGTGGAAGAGTGAGCTTCAAATCAGGAGGGAGGGAGTAGTTACCACAGAGAGGAGGAGAGGGGAAAAGAAAAGGAGGGAGAGGAGGGGAGGAAGATCAAGCTCTGCTGCCAGCCTCCAAGAGCGAACCAAATTCCTGAAATGCCTGGGGAAAGGGGATCTAGTGCGTGCATACCAGAGAAACAGGGGTTTCTCATCCAAGCTGACCTGGGTAGAACCAAAACACCATTTTCAGAAACAAGAGCCCAGAAGCTAAGAAAAGCATGAGCCAACTAAACTATAGGAAACTCACAAAAATTAGATGTGATGGGAGGAGGATAAATACCTTTGAACTTTTACAATATCTGCAATTAGGAGTTTGAGGCTGAAACTATGAAGAACAAGCAAGCTCTAGCCAGCATCTAGAGTTTGTATGTAACACAATCTTTTCTGGTAGGTAAGTCCTGTGAATTACAAATCTAACTAGGTACTAACCAATAGTAAAGCCCACATTACCTATTGATTCCTATATACCAGTTTAATGTACTAAATGCCCCTCTAACTAATAAATACTTGGCAAAATCCAAATGAGGTCAGCAGGATACTTCTTTAGGAATTAGTAATGCTTACAATTGTGATCTCCACTCCTTAGTTTTTAAGTAGAGGCTTGCTCCCTCCCCCACCCTTTTAAAAGAATTCCTTAACTGCAAATGGACTTAAAAAGGAGAATGTCAGGAAGTCCAGCACTAAACACAAATACAGGGTCCAGCACAAATACACCCCTTTTTTATTACAAAATCTTTTATTCCAAAATCATAAGCATGTAATTTTCTAACATAACAACATCACACTCGAGCACACAGTATGTCATTTTAGGTGAAATGTTCAAATTAAAACTATAACTTATTACATGCATATTATTGTCCTACCAACCACACTCAAGCATGCATTACTTCTGCTCGACCCTATATATGAAATCAGAGGTGGGGAGAAGATCCATTCCCAGAAAGAGACAATCCATCCAGCCAGAGCTGCCTCCTTCCAGCCAGGGCAGCCCAAGGGGGTGGCAAATAAGGACCCTTACAGACAATGAGGTCCTAAGCAAGAGGTTCCTGCTAGCACAGTCTCTGCTGACATCCCTTCTACCCAGAAACATGGCAATCGGACAGGCAGGCCATCTTCCTGTGCCCTAGCCCACCAGTCTTACTGCCAGGGCCCAAGCAGATACTCAACACAGAAGCCCCTGCATCAGGATGCACCAGTGACTAGACTCTCTGAGCAGGGAAAGGGAGTCTTTCTTCTCCTGCCATTTCAGAAGTCCTAGCCACCTGCATGTGTCAGGCTACTTTAAGTCCCCTACCAACCAACCAGAACAGCCCATAGCATGGCCATTCCTCCCTGCACACACATCCCACCCCCAATGCCCCTCTTCCCCTAACACACACGCTCAAGGGAGAGAAGAAGTCATGGGGCTAGCTCGGCAGGGTTGGGCCAAATGAGGAGGCAGCAGCCCACACCTGTACCCCAAATTTACTGAATGAGTGCCAGACTCCAGATGCACTGAGGTCCACAAACACTCGCATCGCGCCCAAGGAAGCCCTTTTCCCCAGGACAGCAGCTGGCAGATACCCAGTTGGACATCAGTGTCAGTAAACTGATGAGCAGTGAGACCAGCTTGTGAAAGCTGGCTGGGAGGAGACGACGCATGCTGCGCAAGAACTCAGTCTGCGTAAGAGTCAAGTGGATGATAGTGAAGATCCGCCCGAAGCAGCAATAATTACGCAGGACAATGCTCATCTTGATGTGTAAACTCTAGAGTGTTCTTTAAGTCACTACTAAAATCCCAGTATTCGTGGTTTGACCTGCTGGCCTTCGCTATATCAGAATGACATTAACACACCTATTACAGGCCCAGAAGCTTTAAGAAAGAAAGAATCTAAGAGCGAATAAACAATGTCCTCATTTCTCTTCTAACAATTCTAAACAATCCCTCCAGCCTCTCAATTTTCCAATCCTCTGTGATGGAATGAAAATACATAAAACAGCAAAGGTTGTTCTAAAGCTGAACTTTGGTTTATAAAATATTGTATTCATTCCATCCCTCCAAATTCCACCTAAATGAATTAAGGCATCAAACACTACCATCAACAATATACATACTGAAAAACTAAATGGCCCTGGCTGGTGTGGCTTAACTGGTTAAATCACTGTCCCACAACCAAAGGGCTGTGGGTTCAGTCCCCAGTCAGGGCACACGCAATCCCCTGTCTGGGAGCCTGAGGAAGGCAACCAATCAAAGCTGCTTCTCTCTAGCATTGATGTTTCTCTCTCTTCATTCCTCTCTTTCTAAAAAGAAATGTCCTCTGGTGAGGATTTTAAAAAATGTACTGGGAGAGGGGAGTTAAATTAGTTAAATCAGAAGATAGCAACAAAATGCACCTTTGGATGAAAGCTACAAAGTCCCAGGTACTACTCATCGGATATTGAGCTCGTGATATCTGAGAACTACACACAATCTGAACTCACAGAGTTTCAATCAAAGGACCACCCAATATCATCCAAGAGTGAAACTGACACCATACTCTCGTTCAGTCGCAGAATGCAGTAGAATCACGTGGCTTTTCCATCGCAGCACAGGTTAGAATGGCAGAATTAGGACTATCCGCGGACCAGAATATCTCTCTCAATGTCTCTTTTTACAAGCAAAACAATTAACTCCAAGATGACATTCCTGGAGCAAGAAAAGTCATTTTTCTGTGGTTGTGGTAGATAATACTACTTGTAAACCTAACAGTCATCATCTTTTTCCTTGTGCACACTGCTAACTAACACCCTGAAGTTTTATCCTTGTCTCTTTCTTGCTAACTTTTTAAACACACGTTTATGTGATGAGAGAGAATAGAGCCTTCAGGTCTCTACAAACTAACATGAACTAAACAGACTCTCTTGGGATCGCTAGAGAAGGAGAAAAGCCCATGAGGATCTAGAGGGGAAACTGCTGCTTGATAAGCAATGCACTTCTAAATGCTAATACTGAACAAGTGCCCACACCCTAAGGAACTAAATCTACTAACCTCTACAATCAATGGGATACATGGTTTATCCAATCTTGACAAAAATCCTCTGGATCACCAACGATATCTTGGTCCACTCATACATACGCAATTGTAAAAAGAATCTATTATTTAGAACACCAGGAAAAAAAAAATTAAAAGACTTATACTCATAACTACCATTTTTATTTTAAAAAAGCACTTTTCATTTCTATGCTAAGATCTCCTAATTGATGCCCTGCTTCACAAATTCAGAATGAGGGAAAAATTTATAGTGATTACAAAACTGGAGAAAGAGTAAGAAATATGTCCATAAATAAAATTTACTGTGTAGAACATAGTAATAATTTGAAAGATATGCTGGTAGTTATTCACTGAAAACTAAAAAACTCAAGGCCAACACAATACAGAAGTCATCATATATGTTTCACAAGAAGACTACTAGCAGGTAGGCGCACACTTTGACTGAGAACATAAATGGCTAACTGCCACAACCCTGGGAACCAGTGCCCCCTCTCAGCACTCCTGATCCCCTTGCCTGGTTCTCTTCCTCTTCTCCTCACCCTGACCTACACATAGCCCCAGACAGCTGTCCTCTGGACCGTCTGTCCATGCCCACGACCCTGCCTTCATCCCCATTCTCCCCCAGGCTTCAGAACTGAAGTTCTCACACACCTGCAATCCTCGTGCCTAGTGCTGAGCCAAGTTCTTAGCATGCATTTTCTCTGCCCGTTCTGATAACAACCCTGTGGAATGGGTTTTGTTGTTATCCCATTTTACAGAGGAGAAAACCAAGACCCAGAAAGGTAGGTCCCTTGTTCAAGACATTATAAAAAGTGGCAGAGCCAGGATTCAAAACCAGCTGTCTTCAATGCCAGGGGTTTCCACCTCTATTTCAAAAGAGACTCCGTAAATAACTCAACATGGATGCCTCAATAATTCAATTCATTCATTTAACAAATAATTTATTTGTTGAACACAAACCTGTCCTCTCTTTCCTCCACGTCTACCTCCCTACATCTGTTTAGAGACTCCACTCTCCATCCCTCCCGTCTCTCAGGTGGATTTCTTGGAATCATCTCCAACTCCTTCTTCTCCTGAATGACCATCATCCACTTAGCCAGTAATTTCTGCCTATTTTAGAAATTCTAGATTATACTACCTCCTTGCCCACTCAGATCCTAGAACTTCTTTTCCCACCATTCCAATTCAGACCCTAAACTACGTTTCGTGGGCCCCTGGGACGCCCTCCTCATCAGTCTTGCTGCCCTCGGTCTCTGGACCCTTGTAATCAGTGTCACACCGCTGCCACCTGTTATCCTTCTAAAACAGACCTACTCAGGTTACACCCCTGCCTGGAAGTCTTTGATGGTTCTCTCCGGTCTGCTGAACAAAGTCCAAACCAATTGTGTTGGCATTCCTGGCCCCATTCTGCCTTCCCAGCTTCACCCCCTACTGCCCCCACCACTAAAAATACTAATAATCTATACAGAGCTTAACTCATGCATGCAGTGCATTTGCACACACATTACACTTATTATCCCGGTTTTGTGATAAAGACACTGAGACTCACAAAGGTAAGGTAATTTGCCTGAGATCCCAAACCATAAAAGGCAGAAAGGGCCAAGTGTCAAACTCCAAATCTTATCTCCTTCCCGGGTACTTCACACAGCCATAGCAACCCCATTCCAAGTACCTCCGACTTACCGAGACTTTCTCTGAAAATGCAAAATATTCTCCAACCTCTATCTCAGCTCAAGCTACTGTTCTCTTAGGCCAGAATGCTAGTCTCACGTTTTGATGTTCCCAAAGAACCACGTTAGGCATTTTTCACAGCACACTTTGTATTGGTTACTTACATTTGCAGATAAATCTGTCTCTACATTGAATTCTAAGCCCTGTGAGGACAGGACCATGAATTAGTCACTCAATTTTAAAGTCTGCTCATTGAATTGGTAAATTCAGAAAACAAGCCATACCCATGACGAGCGTCAGGCCAGAGACCGGCCAGGCCTGGATCCAGAGATGAGCAGCCTGAATCCGACCCTGGCAATGCCCACAATTCTAACATCTATCTTCTAAACAAGGTCGAATGCCCTAGTGCCAACAATTCTCACAGACGCTGGCCTTCATTAACCATCACAGTTTGCTGAAATCATCAGCAAAACAGAATGGGATGGAAGTGAAAAACTACAAGTAAAAAAAAAAACAAAAAAAAACAGAACTATTGTTATTTTCCATTTTAACGTTCCTATTTGGTTGAGTAACCAAAATGTAAATGATACAGGCTTGAGTTAGCCTTTTGCCTGAGAGCAGCTCGTTTGCATGTGCGGCTGTCAGGAAAGCACCACAGAGCCATGCTCCCCGCCACAGCTTTCCACGCCTCATCCCCTGGAGCCACCAGGACTCCTGGCACAGGCAGAAACTCTCTCGGAAAGGACCTGACGGGTTGGTTACTGGCTAACTTCTGCAACTGAAGTTTCCCACGGCTAAGTCAAATGGTCAAAGTGAACAGGATCTGTGTGCTTTGAGACTGCAGGCTGTTGCTCCTTCACGAGCTGTCTTTATCCCAATGAGGATCAGACACTAAGGATGCCTTGTAATTACAAAGCCCAGAATATGAAACCACAAACAGCTGACCAGGTGAAAAGTCTCCAATGCTTCCTTCTCTCTGTCAGAAATCTCTACCTGCTGCTGAAATATAACTACAATGTCAATGTTTCCATGAACTGGCAGAGGATAATATTAGAAGGAAAACTGGCTCACATGCCCTGCATTTAATTTCATTGCATTCTAAACAATTATATAAAGAAAGAAAACTATAGACCATAACCTTAAGTAGTTCACAAACTACATGTCAGAACTGCCTTCAACAATCAGAACTACATGTTCTCTCTTTTGCCATCTCACCTCAAACTCCAGTGTGTTCTACTCAATAAACATCAGAATATTGTTACATTTTATACACTGCAGGGGATTTCTTCTGGAAGCTAGCAAGACCTGGGTGTGGAGGCAGCCATGTGGATCTTGTTATAAATTGCCTATTTTCCCTTTCAGAGAGAATAAACAGAGTGGTAGAGCAGAACCAGCACAGATAGGAATCAGAGCCCCCAAGTTCAAGCGGTAGGTAACTCGGGGACAGGCCAGAAACCTCACCGCTGGGACTGTAACAGTAACGAATTCACAGGGGGCACCGCTGCAAGGCCGCAATCAGGTAACACACACAAAGTGATGAGAACACACAGCGAGGACTTAACGTCAGCTTTACTCTCATCCTATGACAATACCTGACTCCAAGTGACAATTATACGATATCTGTGAAAACAAATTCTAACAAATCCCAACTCCGGATTACCCTGCTTACCTTTTTCCAACCCTCACATCAATGACAGTCACTGCTCCAAAAAATAAAGTAAAATAAGACAACACTCACAGTCAATTCTACTCAGCTGCAACTGCAAAGTGTGCTGACGAATATAACAGAAAGCAGGGTTAGATTTAATTTAAACTCATGACATGTGTATCATTTCAAATGTAAAAGTAAAAAGTGTTTATTTGAATCTATGAAGACTCAGTGTTATCAGCTACACATCTCTAAATAACAGACCTGGAACTACAGATGATAATATTACTTTAGCACTATCTACATCACACAATCATACATTTTGGCCTTTACTTATGTCTATTTATATGTATTCCTCCACTTTCTCAACAGTATTGTAATTCTTTGGTGCTTCTTTCGTACCCCGCAGCAAGGTCAAAGAGCAGTCGAATATGTAGGTGAATTAGAGTAACATTTGGCAGGGAGTGGAGCAGAGCATCTTTTCATCTGCATGAACACTCTGACGGGGGTACACAGAGGTAACTCAGCCCAGAGGCTGGTCATGAGCGCACTGGAGACTGAGACCTGGGGATCCAGCTCTGCCAGTGACCAGCTGTGGGAGCTCGGGGACCTAAAAAGCCTGTTTTCCATCCCGTAAAATGGGGGTGATTTTACCTAGCTCTTAGGATTACTTCGACAAGTGAAAGAATATATTCAAGGCACTTAAAATAAGGCTAACGATGAAAGATTTAGGGAAAATGTATTGATGTCTCCAATTTACTTTGAAATGCATCAAAAATGTATTCAGTACATAATGTCACTGAACACACTGAAATGGTTATGTTAGGTGTATCTTATGATCTTCTTTGAGTAAAAAAATTACAATAAAATTTTAAAACATGGATTGAAAGATGGGACAGATATGTGATAAGCTAGTAAAATATGAAATCTAGTATCTAAGTAATGGGTATATAAATGCTCATTTTCAACTTTTCTGTATTTTTGAAGATTTTTACAATAAAATATTAGGAAATATTTTTGCTTTAATTATCACTGACTAGTCCACAATAACAGCCAGTAAATATTCAGACACTTAGCTCCTTTTTCATGGCAGAATTTTAAAGTGTACCTTTTTGCCAGCCATCTAACCTTGTATTATAGCCATTCTGAAACTAAAAGCAGTTCATCTGAAACTTGTTAGACAGTTTCGGATGAACCACTTTTATGTATGTTTGTGACTTCAAGTTAAATTCTTCTAAGGTACCACCCCATGTGTTTAATCTTCTCTGAAGAAATACAAAAATCGAGTCACCAGATATCTGCAGTGGATGATTAATAATTCGACCAAACAAACCGTGGAAAACGAAGGATCAGAACTAGTCTTTCCTAACTATTCCAGTACCTGCTAAAGCTTAATAGTTCCTTAACCAAAAGTACTACCAGCACTTTAACAAGTAACTAATGCACAAATATGTCAGCCAATTCTGACATATTTGCAGAGTTTTAAGTGATATCCAATTCTTCCTCTGGTTGTGCTTCCCATTCCAACTGGTGGTTCGGATTTCAACGCGTTCAGTGGTACAGCAGGAACTCAGATCTACGCAGCATAAAACCTGTTAATGTCAGACCATGCCGCACCCACTGGGGTGGCCACTTCAAAAATATAGAAAACAACATGTGTTGGTGAGGATGTGGAAAAACCGGAATCCGTGTGTACTGACAGCAGGAACAGAAGATGCTGTGGCCACATGGAGAACAGCACGGTTGTTCCTCAAAAACAGAAAAACGGAATTACCACATGATCCAGCAACCCCGCTTTTGGGTACTTCCCCAAAGGAATTCAAAGCAGGATATCAAAGAGATGTTTGTACACCTGTGTTCACAGCAGCATTATTCACAACAGCTAAAACATACAAGCAACCCAAGTTTCCACTGACGGATGAAATGGGTCAGAAAATGTGATATATGCATGCAATGGAGTATCATTCCGCCTCAAAAGGGAAAAAAAATCCTGTCACATGCTACAACGTGGATGAACCTTGAGGACATGATACTACATGAAATACGCCAGTCACACAAAGACAAGTCCTGCATGAGTCCACGTACAGGAGACACCTCAGGTAGCCGAAATCACAGAGACCCAAAGTAGAGCAGAGGCTGCCAGCGGGGGCAGCAGTCAGGGAGTTCGCGAGCCGCGTACACGGAGTTCCAGCCTCTCAGGACATGAGACTGGAACACGGATGGTGGTGATGGCTGCACGATATGAACGGACTTAATCCTACTGAACTCCCGGATTCTTTAAAACGGCTTTGATGGTAAAGGCTACAATATATGTATTTCACCACCACCACCACAAAATGGAAGAAATGAATCCGAGAATTCATCTCCCCGGAGGGCCCGAGGGTGCTGCTCCAGCTCGGAACTGACAGACAAGCAATCGACTCAGCGGTTACCAGTCCTGGAGACCTGGTCCTCCCATCCCGCCCAGGGTCGCCCATTGTCTAATTCAGCTGCACAGTGAGCAAACACCGCTCCTGCCACACCAGTTCTGTGTTAGAAGAGCAAGGCGCTTAATCTCTCTAAACCGGCTTCCTCTCTAACAAGAGGATAATTCCTACCTACCTGCCTCCTAAGGTAGTAATGAGGGCAAAAGTAAGATCGTGCACATAAAAGTCCCTTTAAACTGCCAAGCACCAAAGAAACAAATTATGTTTATAGCTACTTACACATGGAAAATCCAGAAGGGGCTGTAGCAACAGAAACTTCACAAAGCGCGGGACACCTCACCTATGCTTCATCCCAGGGAAAACTGGCATGCATCCCTAAACAGCACCTCTCTCGTTCTCGTCCTAAACTGAAGGACGACACTGAGGAAACGACAACAAAAACTCAGCTGAAGGCATTTCATCTAACCACTCCAAACGCAATCAGAAATTACTATCTTACTCGTCCGAGGAAAATTCAATCTTTGTGACCCCAGCGTGGGCCCGAGACGCCCTGGGACTACACTTCCCACAAAGCATCGAGGCGAACCCGGGCGGCGGGCGTGGCGGCCTGGAATTCAGGGTGACCACCGCTCTCCCCGAACGTGGGTCGCCGTACCCCGGAAAATTGCAGCGTTTAAGGTCGAGTGTGCACTGGCTCTACTCTCTGACGGCGCTGTCACTCCGCGGTTTCTCCCGCAGCCCGCGCCGCTGCCCTCGCTGCCCTCCCGTCCTTCCTGCTCCACCTGAGTGACCGTCACCTCCTGCTCTCGGCCTCGCCGCCGACGTCTGGGGTGTCACAGAAAGGCACCTTCTCCCTCCCCCTGAAAGCTCTCTCTCTTTAACTCGCCCAACAGTTGGGACCCGGGGGCCCTAGCGGGGTCAGACGGGACGGGCTGACACGACACCACCCTAGGGCTCGGGGCCGGCCCGCCAGCCCAGGCACCCGGAGCAGGGGGCTGGGCTCCCCCCACCCCCGAGCCGGGGCGGATCGCGGACGGAGGTGGCTCCGCCTGGGGCTCCGGTTTCAATTTCGCAACGTGACGGTGCAAACCTGAGGCCTACAAACGCCGGCGGCGGCGTCCAGCGCCCCGCCCGCCCGCCAGGCCCGAACGCCCCAGCCCCGGGCACGCCGAGGCCGCCACCCGCCCACCGGGCCCGGCGCCCCGCCGGCGGCAGCGCGCCCCGGTCCTCCCGGCCTCTGCCCTCGGACCCTGCACGGCGCCGTCTTCGGCCCGCGGCCGCAGGCTCGCGTAGGCACTTACTCAGCTCGTCCTGGGAGGCGGAGGCGGCGGCCGCAGCCATGTTGCGCCGCGGCGGGAGGGAGGGGCCGGAGAGGGAGGGCGCGGACCGGCGGCGCCGGGGGCTCGCGGCTCGCGGAGCGGCAGGGGCCCGGAGCCGTCTCGGGTCGCGCCGCGCGGGCCGCGCTGCGCCCCCAAGGCCCGCCTGCCGCCGCCTGCGTCCTCTTCGCTGCACGCGCCGCTCTCGCCGTCCCCCGCGAGGTCGCGACTCCGGCGCTCCCGCAGCCTCGCGCCTCTGCGGAGCCGCCGCCGTCAGTTGGCCGAGCCCCGGTGCGCCCGGCCCGCGCGGCGGCTCTGCGGCTCCGCGCCGCGCTCGCCCAACTCACGCTGGTTTTATATTTAGAAAGAGCTGAGCCATCCTCCCAGCGGCCCCCCCGCCGGGCCCGTCGCGCGCCCGCCCGCCCTCGCTCGCTCGCGGATCGTCCTGCCCACCTGCCGCCGCCCGCCCCGCGCGCCGGAGCCGGCCCGTGAGCGCTCCCCGCGCGGACCCGGCGCGCGGCGGCCTGCTCGGGCGACTCGGCCTAGCCGCCCCGCCGCGCCGGCGCAGCCTGCAGCGGCCCTGGCGCGCGGCGGCCGCGCGGGTGTCTGACCTGAGTCCGAGCCGGTCTCCATGCCGGGGATGCCGCGCGGTGAGCGCCGGGCTGCGAGGCGTTCGGGGGACTGGTCTCCGCAGAGACGCGCGCTGCGGTCCGCCAGGGGCTCCACCGAGCTGGGCCCGACTGCCCGACCGGGGGAGATCCTCCAGGCGTGGCCGAAGCTTCCTTTTGAACGGTCTGTGGCTGTCACGTTGTCTGGTCCCGACCTGAAGAAACACGCCTGTCCGAAGGAAGAGACGTGGACTCGGAAAAGTAGAGCCGAGTTCAGAGTCGGCGGGAGGAAGCCCCGCCCTGCGCCTCCCGCCGAACTTCTCAGCCGGGCGCTGACTCAATCCCCGGCGGGCGAGCCCCGGCGCTGCGAACCGCCCGGGACCACGCTCCCTGAGCCCCTTTTCTCACTTAAGGACAAATGTAGGTTTCTGATGCTTTTAGGAACTAGAACTACGGAGTGAAGGGAAATCACTAAGCACTGCTGAGAGTTAAATGAACCAAGATTTTTTAAAGTTCAAATTCCAGTATATATGTACATGAGCTATTTTTCAAATGTGTTTATTCTAATACCTATGTTCCGTATGGTACCCCGAGTGACTTGCTTTCAATATACCGATTTTTAACTTTATACCTTCAGTTTTTCCATAAGGCCATGTACTTCAAAAAAAAAAAACTTGCAAAATGGAATTCAAATTAAGGGGTTGCGTAATTGCAGTGCTTTAAGTGATGGTACTGTTCTAACAAATTAGGTAAAAGATCAGATACTTTTTTACGAGGAAGAAATCAAGATTCTAAATGGATTAAAATTGCATTTATTCCTAAAAGTGGGCATCTATAAAGCCCTAGTTAATGTCTAGAAAACTGCCCTTCCACGTGTAATGTTGACCCCCCAAAAAAGTTCTTACACAACATTAAAGACACTATTTCCTTTATTGCTTTTGTTACAGAAAGTATACATGGTCTGTGTAAAAAAAAAAACAAAAAACACAAGTCATTCGGAAAATCATAAAATTAAAAGTGAAAGTCCTTCCCCAGTCTCACTCCCCAGAGAATCTACGTAAGCAGGTACAGCTGAGTGCGTACTCTCCACAGCCCTTGCATCCATGCGCGTGAGCGCAGCCCCAGACACAACCTGGGTGGGGCGGGGAGTCACAATTACTATGAAGTTCTGCATCAGTATTTCCCCCCCCCCCCACAAACATTCTTCCACGTTAATTCAAAAGCTTTACACCACTACACTTTTTGGTTGTTGCTCATGACTTCATAGTACATCCAGTGAACCAACCCCTTTTTCTGAGAACATTTTTGCTCTTTTGTTTGATATTATCACAAAGTCAGTGTACAAGGAACTATTCGCAAATAGTACAATGCTGAAGAATAAAAAGATTGTCCTCTACGTCCCTGCCTACCAATGGATGCAAAAATAATTGGAACGACATCCATGTTTCTTTCTCTCATCAGTAAATTTTTTGAAGTTATTTAAAAAGAGCCCTGGCTGGTGTGGCTCAGTGGATGGAGCGCCGGCATGCGAACCAGGGGGTTACCAGTTCGATTCCCATTCAGGGCAGTTGCCTGGGTTGCAGGCTGAACCCCAGGTGGTGAAGCAAATGAGAGGCAACCACACACTGATGTTTTTCTCCCTCTCTTTTTCCCTCCCTTCCCCTCTGTCCAAAAATAGATAAATAAAATCTTTTTTAAAAAGATATAATAATTGATATGTAACATTCTATGAGTTTTAGGTATATGATATATGTATATGTGTTATGAGATGGTTACAATAAATTGAACTTTCATGACCACATATAGTTACAATTTTTTTCTTGTGATGAGAACTTTTAATGTCTACTCTCTTAGCAACTTTCAAATATACAATACAGTATTATTAACTATAGTCATCATGCTGTATATTATATCCCCAGGATTTTATTTTTTAAATGGAAGTTTGTGTCTTTTAACTTCCTTCACCCATTTTTGCCCATCCCCACCCCTTCACTGGGTTGGCCATAAAGCTCATTTGTTTTTATGTTTTTCCCCCATAAGATGACTCTAGTAGTGCTTAGTTATCTTGAACTTCATTTGAAACAACTTTGTTAGATTGTATTGTGATTTTATTGTAGCTGTCATTATCAGCAGCCATTTAAAATAAACAAAAAAAGTGAATTTTTGTGCAGCCATTTTAATATTGGAGATGGAAGAAAATACACAACATTTTCGGCATATTGTGCTTTATTATTTCAAGAAAGGTAAAAATGCAACTGAAATGCAAAAAAAAAGATTTTGTGCAGTGTATGGAGAAGTTGTGACTGATCAAACGTGTCAAAGTGGTTTGTGAAGTTTCATGCTGGAGGTTTCTTGCTGGACGATGCTCCATAGTCGGGTAGACCAGCTAAAGTTGATAGTGATCAAATCAAGACATTAATTGAGAACAATCAGTGTTATACCACGCAGGAGATAGTCAACATACTCAAAATAAATCAATAAAGTTATTATAAAAATGAAAAATGTGTCTTTTATTTTATGGACAAAACCAAATGGACTTTTGGGTCAATCGAATACTTGGTGTTTGTTTGGGTTTTTTTTCATGACAGTTTAGCCTTGCTAACATCTCTCAAACATCAAACATTTCTTGCAAACCCCCTCTCTTGCCATCCTTGACTCATTCTTACTCCCACTTTTATTCTGTCTTCCTATAGTCTGCCCATTTCCATCATTATCTCTCCTTTCTGCTCCCTTATGCACCTTATTGGCAAACTTTTTCTGTAAAGGAATAGATGGTAAATAGTAGATAGTAAATACTTTAGACTTTGTGGGCCATATAGTTCCTGTCACAACTACTCAGCTCTGCCATTATAATACGAGAAGAGTCACAAACACCACAGGAACAAAGGATCGTGCCTGTGTTTCAATGAAACTTGATTTACAAAAACTGGCAATGGGCTGGATTTGGATTAGGGGCCATTGTTTGCTAATTTCTCATCTAGGAACTTCTTAGAAAGGTAGACTAGGAGGTGAACATTGGGAACTAGGATGTCTGAAAATGTCTCTAATCTACACGGAAACACCCAGGATGCTGAGACAGAATCCTAAAGTGGAAATACCTTCTCACAATTTTGAAGGCACGTTTCAATATTTCCTGCCTGCCATGATGCCTTTGTTTTATTTGGCTCAGTTAGATCCCCCAGGGGTAGTGCTCTCTGCCTTAGGCTTTTATTTGAAGTCACAGAGCTATTTTGCTTTATTAGTAACATTTTTTCAATTTCTAAAGAAGATCATCTATTTGAAGAAATTCAGCATTATGTTTTCTAATGTCCTTCACCCAATGAATAGCTTTTCCTAGAATTTGGTACCAGGAAAATGTTTGACTCTCAGGGAAACTTCTATGCTGTCTTTTATGAGAGATAATAGGAATTAGGTAACCCATTGCCATTCATTTTTTGTCTTGATTGTTAGTTCCCAATTGCATTAAACTCTCATACTTTACTCAATTCATTTGTATCCTCAGACGTTTAATAAATGTGCAGGAAGGGACACAGGGAGGGCAACTATTCTGGCAACTATTGCAACATCTCAGATGAAAATCAATAGAAATGGAGAGTTTCATTTCAAATTCAAGAGGCAATTAAAGAGAGATGGGATATAAGGATTGAAGGACAGGGAGACCAGTCCTGAGATTTCCAGTTTAGAGAACTGACAGAGTAGACAATGTCCTTAACCAAAACAGGAATGGGTTTGGAGGCTCTGGAAAAGATGGGTTTTGAACATGTCAGGCTAAGCAAACGTATTCACTACCTCTCCCCTCCCACCTACTTACTTTTAAAAATGTAGTGGAAGTACTTTATAATAAGCAATACAGGAAAGAAGGTTTGCCAATAAAGACAAAAGCCAAGTTGTAAAGCAAATAGAAACACACCAGCTGAGGTCAAAGCAAAGGTGAACATTTCTTAGCCAGCAAGGACATCAACTGTCACTAGGAAAGATGGGCACAATCAGAAAATCACTGGGCCGCATTACAGTCTGCCCTTCTCTGTTTCTTGTCTCCAAGAGCACTGAGGCCTAGACTTGAGCCTTGAGGAGACTGACATCCAGTGTCAAGCAATAAGCCAGCAACAAGCCAGCACGGAGGAGGAGAACTAATTTCTGAGTCAGGAGCGCCCAGCGTATGTTCATGGGATTCCAGCCTTTGTATTCAGGGTCTCAAAAAACTGTTTAAATTCAAGCCCCACAGAGGTAGGCGCATTGCGCCTCTGCCCAGATTACCTTTGGAACTGGATGGGGCTAATATCGACGAGGCAGGGAAGATTTGTAGGCAAATGATATTTACAATACTATCAGACAAATTTGGGAAACCCCATTTGAATTTACCTCAGGCTAAACAATGCTTTGTCTCTCTTACAATCCTCAGTCCTCCCCTCACTGCACCCCCCATCAGGATCTTTCTACTCCTGTGCTGCAAACCCCGTGTTTCTCTGCATTCCTCTCAGGCTGCCCAACCTCTCCTAATCACCCCCAAAACCTCCACTGAGCCCTCAGTTTAGTACTTACAAACACCCCTGCAGCCTCAACAGCTTCACAGAATTCACGCTCACTTCCTACCTTCCCTGATTATGCCTTTCCCCCCGCAGCTCCCATGTAAACTGCCAAATCTCTCACACCTCACCTTCCACGCAGTCAGATGGTAGAACCAGTATCTCCCCAGCTCCTCATTGGGACTCCCAGACCAAAGTTCTACCTGCCTAAGTCTTCCTCTCCAACCCAAATCCTGGAGCATCTTGGATGTCAACACCTGTTGATGGAGCCATCCCGCATGTTGGCTTTTCGTTCCCTTGAATGTTTCTTCTCCTCCCCCCTTCACCTTCACTCTATTGCAGTGACCCACTCACACAGCCACACCCCACACTTGGTCACCACCTACAACACCCCTGCTGCCAAAAGCCTTCCCCTCTGCTAGCCCACCCATTAGACTGCCATCCTGCCTCTGGCTCAAGTAGTCCAGTACATCCATTCTTTACTCTGAAAAGCCAGGTGTGTTGACTTACAAATGTTTGAGCTTTATCTAGGCTTAATTGATAAAAACAACATGTTACACATATTTAAAGAAGAGTAAACATGAGTCTGGACATACACGTACCCACATGAAAGCATCATCACAATCAATAATATCATGGACATCTCTGTCACCTCCACAGATTTCCTAATGGACCTTTGTAACTCTCCTCTCTCTGCTCCCAGACCCCTCCCTTCCCAGGCAGCTGCTGATCTGTTCTCCAGCACCAAAGATTAGTTTACAGTTTCTAGGACTGCACATAAATGGAATCACAGACTATGTATTCTTTTTTGTTTGCTTGCTTGTTTGACTTCTTCTACTTCAAGATTTCATCTAGGCTGTGGCAAGTATCAGTCATGGGTTCCTTTTCATTGCTGGGTAATGTCCTGTTGTCTGGCTATACCAGCACCGTTTACTGCTTACCCATTTACCAGCTGCTGGACACTTGAGATGTTTCCAGTTTTTAACTACTACCAAAAAAAAAAAAAAAGCTGCTGTCATCAGTCCTTTACAAATATGCTTTCACTGAGGTATAATTCACAGGTACCAAAATCCACATTTTAATGTGCACGATTCTCTCTGACAAACGGGTGTCACATACAAGTTGACAGACAAACACAATCACGGAACCGCCCCCACAATCGAGCTACACTGGAGTGCTTTCATTGCCCTAGAAAGTTCGCTGGAGCCCCCCTTTTCTCCACTTCTGGTGCCTGGCAAACCACTCATCTCCTTTCTGTCCCTGTAGCTCTGTCTTTTTAAAACTGGCTCATAAATGGACTCACACACTGCATTCCCTCCTGTGCCTGGCTTCTCTCACTCAGCACACTGATTTTAAGATTCAACTGTATTTTTGCACATATCAGTAGTTTATTCCTTTTTGCGGTTGAGTAGTAACAGAGAGTAGTATCTTACATTGTGTGAATATCTGTTCACTAGTGGCTACACATTTGAGTTGTTTCCAGTTTGCGGCAATTATTAGTAAAGCGGCCATAACTATTCCCATACAGGTGGGCATATCTTTTCATTTCTCATGAGCAGATACCTAGACGTGGGATTGCCTGATCGCATAGCAAGTTTGTGTTTAACTTCATGAGTATATTGGTTATTAAGCTTTGATTTCTAATCCTTTGATCCTCTACTTCCTTCATATTAGCTAACTTCATTTTCCGTATCTAAATTGAATTCCATCTTTCATTTCAAACATCCATTTGCTCATATGCTCAACCCCGTGTCCCATTGCCTTCCTGCCAAACGCCCCCTACAAAGCCCCATCGCCTGAAGCAACCCAAACATCCCTCTTCTCTATACCTATTCTGGGAGTACTTTGCATGTCTTGAGAAAAATCACTCAATGTATATATTGATGCGACATAGATCGGTGGTCTCTAACAGTACAGGGAAATCTTTCAGTGTTTTCCTAGTTAGCTCATACTGACCCCCAGAAAGCTATCTCAAACCTAATCCACTCTTACCACGCTTCAGATCCCACTCATACCCACTGCTCCTGCTGACCTCTCAGCTGACTCCACCGAACACCAGCGGTCACATACCTATTGCACCTACACTCTTCCTTGCCTCCTTCGCTTCTGTTACAATGAACAGAGGACCCTGACTCTGGGTGTAAGTCATCTCTCCATCTGTGCATTTCCTCCTACTTTTTCAGTCTTCATTCTATAGAATCCTTTGCTCTGTATCTTCATCCTCTTTCTCTCTAGTGGGCCCTTACTGTACTGTAGCTTGCTTGCTAGTTTGCTGTTTCTTTCTGGAAGATACCTCCACTGTCCTCTCCCTTTATAGCCCCACAGAACCAGGCAGGAGAGGGTTTTTTTTGCTGTTTTCTTTCCAGGAGATGGTCAGATCTCCTAGAAAGAATAGCATGACAGCTTCTAACTGACTCTGAGATTCTCGGAGTCTTGGCGGAGCCAAGGCCAGAGGCACTAGGATATGAGGACTTGGTGTCCTTGAGTCAGCTTAGACTGAAAGAGTTGCAGGGTCCCAAGAGGACATCTCAAAGGCTGCCTGTGTCTGGCACACAGGGCTTCACTCAGGAATGCTCCTCTTCCACCTGTACCATTTCTTTTGGATAGACTTTGGCACTTAAGCAACAACTTTTGAAACTCCTACCCTGAACGCCTAGGCTGCGCTCCTCCCTCCAGCTAAGGGGAAGACATGCTTCCTCCTCCTGAAAGGCATCTGCTCCGAGCCAGTTAGCTGCCCAGTTACCAGCTGAGTGACCTTTGGGCAAGACCCTTCCCTGCCCTGGGTGCCATTTTCTGTACAGCAGGGGTGGGAGGGGCAGGTGGGACCTCTTCTGATGCTTTAACATGGGTGATTCTAGAAGGAAGGAAAACCAGACAGACCCACCCTTTCACACACACATGCTGACTCCCCACCTCTGTACGGGGAACAGAGGCTGGGCTAGGGGCTGTAAAAACAGGTAACTTCAATGTAAATAACAGGCCATAGGGGAATACTATGCAGCAATGAAAACAAATGATTTTCATGCATTTATAACCACATGTAACCATACTGATAAGTCTCACAGACGTAATGTGAGATTTATCACATCAGCTTTGTCTCCAGCCTTACCTCTTTCCAGTCTGTTCTCCATACTGAAATGCAAACGGCTGAAAAGCAAACAAGCAAAAAGCCCATTTTTTTGCTTAAAGTATTCCTAAGTCCACTTACACTGGTTCAAGATCCCACCCACTAGCTTGTTTACAAGTGAAACTAACTGGTTTGTCATTGGCCCTTTTTTTACTGGTGCACAATCCACGACACTTTACCGTGATGGTTGCTTTTAATCAAAATTTACAGTCTGGCCACCACTTCCCAGAAGGGGTCATTCTTTCCTGGTAATGTATTCATATGTAGCATGTCATCTGATTACAGACTATTCCAACTAGTGTGGTGTTTCTCAAGGCTTAATCTAAGGATCACCTGCAACAGATTGTGCGGGGGCAGAGTCCAAAAATCTGTATTCAGATGAAGAATACCATGTGATTCTAAAGTCCAATCAAGTTTGAGGACCACTACTTAGAAGTTTCTCTTGTCTGCCTGGTTGAACAACTGAGCCAATTTCATTTCATGTTCCTCTCCTTCCCTGAGCTTGATGTCCCTTCCATTTTCAGCCAGCCAAACAGAGGTAGGTGGTGAGCATGCATTCAGCCCTGAGACTAGGGTAGCTTCTCCTTGACTGCAGGTAACCCTATCTCCACAGCTAGCCTTGCTGCCTTTGAGACGAACCCACTGGTTTCATTTGGCTGAGCCTGGTCTTTCCATTTAAAGTCTCAGGGCCTGGACCCACCCTACTCCTTCAATCCAGAATGTCTTTCTCTCACAACTCCACCCCTCCAGAAGTCATCTAGTTATTAGGACCCTCCCAAAAATCTTTCTGGAGTTCCTCAGTCCTTTTTGCTATGCCCCTAGTAATCCACACAAGTGCACATTTAGAGAGCCAACAAATACCTATTTAGCACCTACTTTGTGTCAGGCACTGTTCTAGAACTTGGAGCTTATACTTCCACGGGGCAAACCAGATAAAAATTGCTTATCCTTGTGGACCTGATATTCAAGTGAAGGAGACAGCAGTGAGTAGTAAATAAATAAGGGAATCACACGATATGTTAGAAGGGAAAACAGGAGTGGGTGCGGGGTGGGGTTTCGATATAAGTACAGTGGAGGGAGAATTTCACTCGGAAGATACGAGGGACTGGCAGAGTGAAACATTCTGCTACCTTGGGGAGGAGCATGCCCGCCAGACGCGCCAGGCAGGTTGGAGACAGAGAGAGAGAGAGCAGGCCATCGTGACCCGAGCCGGGATGAAGGGGAAGAGGCCAGGGAGGTCGTGGGTGCCCAGATTCCATAGGCTTTAGGGCCTCTGTAAAAACATGTTTTTTTTACTCGGAGCGAAATGGGAAGCGTTTGCAGAGCTTTCAGCGGAGGAGGGGCATACTCTGGTTTACGTTTTTAGAGCATCTCTTTGGCTGTGATGTGAAGAAGAGTGACATCAAGAAGCTATTGCAGTAATCCGGGGGAAGGATGATGGTGGTTTGGACCATGGTGGCAGGATGAAAATCATAAAATTGATGTTTGTTTAATTCAAGTTGCGGCATTAATCATGGCTTGTATTGAATGCATTAGTGATATGCTTCTGCGGTGGGTTTTTCCAGCCTCGGTTTCAGGGAAGGGTAGGGAGGGGAGTGGGGGCGGTATGATTTGACGTTACCAAGGAGACATAACATCATAGACCTGAAAACCTCAGAAGGTTCTAGGCTTTTAGGCCTCTGGCGCAGCAATAATTCTGTGGCCGAGCCCACCAGCTGCTTCCCAATGATCGTGCGCAACAGGCGAGGGTGAGAGCCTATGGAAAGCACAGGACTTTAGCAAAGCCAGAAGAGCGCACTCCGGGAATCGTAGTTCTGCGCCATTGCGCAGGCGCAGTGGTCCCCAGCCAGCTTGCGCGCGCAGCTTCTGCAGGACTATCTTCTAGAAGCTCATTGCAGTAACGTTGGTCCTGGCTGCGGGTTCTGATGCAGGTAGTGGTTTTCCCGGGCTCATAGCGTGGGGGCTAATGCCCGGTTGCCGGCTCCTAGGACGCACTCGGAGCAGGGTAGGGGCCGAGGACAGCCGACTTACCTGGCTGCGCTCCCAATGCCACAGCTCTTGTGGGAGGTGGGCACTATCCTAAATGAGTGAGTTTTCCTGCATCCCCTCCTTGCTCCGGGGGCTCTCGCCGCTTAGGTACTTTTGCATTTTGCATTTTGGGCGGGAAAATTCTTTGTTGTGTGTGCGTTGGGGGGTGAGGAGCGCTGTCCCGTGTATTGCAGGATGCTTAGCAGCATCACTTGCTGTAGGAGCTGGGTACCAGTACCACCTCTCCAACCCAGTCATGATAACCAGAATGTGGTCAGACGTTGCCAACGTATCCAGTAAGGCAAATCCCTACCTGCCCGGTGTTGGAGAACTTCTTTCTGCCTGCGTCACATTTTCGCGGTGCCTCTGTTGTAGTATCTCTGGAGTCCGACACAAGTGTCTTAGTCACCACAGAGTCCTAGGTGCCCAGCAAGGCGCCAGGTACGGGGTAAGCACCTAATATTTGGCAAAGGAATAAGTGACGTAATGCATGCTGTGTGCTGGGTACTGTGCTTGGAGGTGGGTAATTATTGGTACCAGGGTTGAAATAGGAGAAGATTGTTCTGGCATTTGCTGCAATATTGTACACATCAGGCTGTATTGTCATTTCCTGGGTGCTCCGTAAGTGTGTGGACCCTGTCTGATCTGTCCGCGCCTGCCTCCCTAATGCTCGGTTCCCAGCTCGTCGAACATGTTGGGTTATTTGTAGAATGAAAGAATGCGTGTCACACAGGGCAGGCTCTCTGCAGAGAAGCAACTGGGAATCAGAGAGAGCTTCACACAAGAGGTGACAGTTTTAAAGAATGGAAAAACGTTTGCTTGGAGAGGGAAAGAAGACGCATTTCAAGGAGAGGAAATGGCGCTAGTGTAAAGGATGGAAGGGGGTGGAGTGTCTGGGAACCGGGAGATACTTATTTATGGCTGCAGTGTCCGTCAGGGGCAGCTGGAGCTTGAGAGGTAAGGTCATGGGGCAAGGTCTCTAGATCACCATGCATGGCCTCAGCGTTTGAATTTTACCTTGAGACAGTTGGGGAGGGATGTGTTTTACATACTAGAAGAAATCTTTAGGCTGCATTGTGATAGTGGACTGGAGAAGCCTGGTCTTACGTAGTTTCAGTAGGACAGAATGGAGAGGTTCTTAGGAAATGAAACTGCCAGAATTGGGTTATTGATTATGTGAGCAATTTGATAGGCAAATAGGAAATCAGGTTTCTAAGTGGAGCAACTGGTGGAAATGTGTGGATGTTTGCTGAGAGAGGGCAGGAGTCACTGAATAGCGTTGTGACTGGATCCTCTTGTAGCCATGCGCCTTTTCTCATCAATTTTGCTTTGGAGGAGTATTTATTCGAAAGAACTGTTTCCTTGGGGGGATGCCTTTAATTATCCTTAGTAACTTGGCTTTTCACCTGCAAAAGAAAATGGTTGTTTCAGGGCACATGCCTGGCTTGCGGGCAAGGCCCCCAGTAGGGGGCGTGTAAGAGGCAACCAATTGGTGTCTCTCCTACACATTGGTGTTTCTTTCCTTCTCTGTCTCCCTCCCCTCCCTTCTCTCTGAATAAATAAATAAATACAATCTTAAAAGGAAATTATTCTTTTAATATAGTAGTAGTGCTGTGTTAGGCATCTGAGAATACACACACACACACCCCAAACCATGAACAATGTTTTTAGGATTTATGATCTGTTTCACTTATTTAATATCTTATGTTTCTTAACAGTTTCTGCAAGACCATAAACTGAATCCTTGGAATCGTGATATTGGCTGTGTGTAGTGCCTGCTGGTGAACTGTACTGATACTCAACTAGAGTCTGAAGGGAACCAAATTCTTGCTGGTGACACGCTTTGCAAGCCACACTACCGTTCCTGAACAACATGACGGCCATCCCCCCAGAGCCTCAAACTCTGGCCTCAAGTGAAGAAATCAAGGTCCTAATAGTGGATACACTTGGGGGTGAAGAAGTGACCCCTAGAGGAAACACTGTTGACCCAGACTCTTTCAGAGAGAGGTTCAGGTGGTTTTGTTACTCAGAAGAGGCTGGACCCAGAAAAGCCCTGAATCAACTCTGGGAGCTCTGCATTCAGTGGCTGAGACCAGACATCCACACGAAAGAACAGATTTTAGAGCTTTTGGTGTTTGAGCAATTCCTGGCCATTTTGCCTGGGGAGATCAGGATTTGGGTAAAGTCACAACATCCTGAGAATAGTGAGGAAGCGGTAACCTTAATAGAGGATTTGACCCAAACGCTTGAAGAAAAAGAAGGTGAGATTTGTAGACAGAGGGGGGAGTGGGTAAGATCTCCTTAGCGTATGAGGGTGAACACCCCAAAAGAGAGCTGTCTGTTGCCAAAGAGAAGACTACATCTAAATTTAGGGGTGGGGCTGGGTTTGAATTAACCCTGCCTTTTACAGTGTGATCTTAGGCAAGCTGCATAACCTCTCAGAACTTTAATTTTTTTATCTATAAAAAGGGGATCCCATCTTATCTACACTTTTGCGGATTAACTAAGGTAAGATGTAATACATGGTAGATGCTGAAGAAATACTAATTTCTTTCTCTTTACCCTTGAGCAAGAGGGGCTTTCGAACACAGGAGAAAGCAGCCATCTGACACCGTTTGGAGTCACAGGCGCGCCCTCCAGCCAGGCCTTGACGTCTTGCTGCTGTATGTGTGGTCGCACGTTTTGAGACTGCGGCTGCCCACCATCCGCAATGACGGAAACAAGTTCTGCCCTCTTTTGCATTTCAGATTAAGCATATGTGATGTGGACAGTGCAAATAAAGAATGGAATTTTTAATCAAACTTGAATTTAAATGCCACATGTGGCCAGCAACTACCCTGGTGGGTAGTACTTCTCCGTAGCCTTAGGGAACAGTTGACTTACATTTTCATAATTACATTATTATGCATTACATATAAATGTATAAAAATAAACTGAATGATAACACGATTATATTGTAAAATATTGATAAAAAGATGTCTAGGGTGGGTAGGCATTTGAGAGCATGGGGTTCAACTTTTATAAAATCCCTCTATATGCTACAAATATTCCACATACTGTTGTAAGTTATTTACCATCAGGCTCTTAGTGCGTGTGTGTGGCGGTGTGTGTTCTACCAGGAGTTCTGAGGCAAATGGGGAACTAGCGTTCACCTCCACAGACCTGGTTTATTGTCAGCGCAGTTCATTTGTGTGTCTAGAATTTGGGCTTCCCGGCTCCTCTCTAACTTACCTGTCACCGCAACACGATGCTTGTGCAGAAGTGGGGCCCCCATGCCCCTGCAGTCAAGCTTGTGAATGGACTGCTCTGGCTTTCTGTCAGCCCGAACAGTCTCCTGGAAACAACCCCTCTTCTCTCTGGGATCATGTGATTCCGATTCTTAATGTCCATTGATTGTCTCTAATCAATAAGCTGCCTAAAATTCTTTTCATAACAGTGAAGTATGATTTAGGAAATACTCTCTCATTAGAAGCGTTGTTAACATCTCAGATATGTTCAGTTCATAAGTGCCGGTCCCTGATTTCTGTCCTTAGGAATTGTGGGTGTCTTCAGAGGTGGAGTCAGTCTTTGACACCAGTTTGGTGCTTTGTTTAATAAGTGGCTCTTGTGCAAGGCATTGTGGTAGGACTATGAAGAAAAAAAAACAAAATAGGTAGTTTTACCTTAATACATCTTACAAATATTTTAAAAATAACTTTTTGCAAATTAAATATATTAAACTTTAGGCATATGGCATGAATGAAATCAGTTTTTTGTGAGCTGGGGGATTGAAAGGATATTTTACGGGATAGGGGGAAAAGCTTGGGTTTTAATAAGAAACTGTACCTGTGGTTCTTTCTGTTTTAAAAAGTTGGGGAAAACTTTTTTCTATTTCTTACGACCTTTTCCTTCAGAGACGTATAAGAATTTCTAGTCTGAGGAATTCATTTCAAAGACTGGACTGTGTTTTTTCTTTCCTTCCTAGATCCAGTTTCTCAAGATTCTGTTATTTCCCAAGAGGAGAGCCCCGAAGAAGATGAAACGGTTTCTGTCCTTCCCAATACTGAGTCTGGGGTAAATTACCTTTCACTGGTTCTCATTCTCAAGTGAATACGTGCGGATGCCCTCCTGACTGGCATAACAATACTAGATGGAATAAATGAGGCACACATTCTATACACATTCTTCAAAGTTACTCTTCATGTGCTATTTTATTTCAGTTTGGAGAACATGTCACCAGTCTGCCTCTAATAAAAACAAAAGCAATTATTTGCTAAAATGTAACAGTTATTCCTGATAAAAATTACTCAGGTAAAAAGAGAATTTTATTTCCTAACATGATAAAAAACATCCCTAGCTGGATAGTGTTGGAAAATAAAATACAGGCCCCGGCTGGGTTCCCTGTTGGTTAGAATGTGGTCCCCATATACCAAGGTCGTGGGTTCAATCTCCAGTCAGGGCACATACAAGAATCAACAATGAATGCATAGACCAGTGGAAGAACAAATCAATGTTTCTATCTCTCTGTCTCTCTCTCTTTCCCCTCCTCTCTATAAAAGCAATAAATTTTTTTAAAAAATTAACATTTAAAGAAAAGGTAGTCCTCACAATGCTCGTGAAAAGATAAGGATGTTTTCATCTTCCTGCTATTAATGAGTATTTTTCTGAATATTCTAGCCAATGTACTATGGTAAGAAAGAAATGAGGTAAGTATTGGTAGCTTGCTTTGGATTCCTTAGAAACTTAAATACTATCAAAACTAACCACTTCTCTGAAATCTTAGGGTCTATTTAGGAATAATCCAATGCGAAAAAGACTGTGTTTGGTGTTCTAGGAATCCATGACATTGGAGGATATAGCTGTGAATTTCTCCAGAGGAGAGTGGAAGAAGCTGGAACCTTTTCAAAGGGAGCTGTATCGGGAAGTGCTGCTGGAGAACTTTAGGAACCTGGAATTTGTGGGTAAAGACACCTTTCATGATCTAGCATCTAACCTGGGGATCTTCTGGCCCTCTATTATTGAAAGATGAGTGCTATTCATTGTCTTGCCTGGGTATACAGGCACTGGTGATGTGATCCATCCTAAAAATGGGTCCTTAGAATGTACTTTTCTGCAGTGTTTACTGCAAAAAAAAAAGTGCCTCTCCTTCATTGAAGTGGAAGTCTTGGGCATCATTTTGCTGTTATCAAGGCCGTACCCTCCCCATGTTCTCCTCAAATTTCAATACTGATGTCTGTATTTTACAGCCTCTTCTCCCCGGAGAACCCGAAGCTATGTGTGAATGTTGATTGTCTTGTTCTGTGGCAAGCAGCCGCTGTTCATTCATTTCTCTCTGGGCAGGCCTTCCAGTTTCCAAACTAGATTTGGTTTCCCAGCTCGAGTGGGTTGACCTGCCCCAGCTACTGGAAAAAGAGGTCTCAAAAGGCTCCAGACCAGGTGAGTTGGTGAAAGGTAGGTAAGGAAATTAAAATGGTTGTTTGGCAAGCCATTTGGGAAGTGCTTTTGAAATGCTTGGTGGGCCATATGCTAACATTAAAATAGAATTATGATTAGAATGTATAGCTTGCCCTCCTGGAATGTTCGTTTTAACAGGAAGACTCTCTTAGTTTAGGTTCTGTGAGGAGTAGTTGCCAAAACTTGATTAGCTATGCCAGAGACTTATTGGGAAAAATTCCAGTGAAAAAAAAGGGGCTGGGCTCTGGAAGAGGCTGGGAATGATGTCAGAGTGTGATGCAGGTCTAACACCTGTGAATGAGGGGGAAGGAAGGGTGGGGAGGAAGAGTTGGAAACTAACGTGCAGTTTAAGAAAGTCAAGAAGGTCCTACGTCTCACAGAAATGGGCCTTCCTGAGTGTCCCTGCTGTACTTGTCATGGACTGGGAGCAGTCACGGGAAGGTGGCCTTGGCGTGAGCGCCATGGAGGATTCATAGAGCTGCAGCAGGTGCTGTCACCTGTCAGTGAAGTGCCTCAGAGGAGATCTGAAAGGTGCATTTTTGTGGACATCATAGGTACAGACATCAGAACAAAAAGTGTTGGTAATGGGACCTACACCATAGTAATGGCATGTATAAGGAACAGTGGGAAAACATAGGAGCAAGAGCTTAATTAACACCAAGTTGAATCTTGAAGGATAAATACAAATTTACCCAGAGGACAGCATGTGGAGTATAATCCCATTTTTTTTAAGGAATAGCATAAATACATGTATATTTCTGAATATAGAGGATTTTTTAAAAAAATTTTTTTTTAGGTTTAAAGATTTTATTTATTTTTAGAGAGGGAAGGGAGGGAGGGAGGGGGAGAGAGAGAGAGAAACATCAATGTGCGATTGCTGGGGGACATGGCCTGCAACCTAGGCATGTGCCCTGACTGGGAATCGAACCTGCGATGCCTGGTTCGCAGCCCGCGCTCAATCCACTGAGCTACACCCGCCAGGGCTGAATATAGAGGATTTTTGATGTCTGGAAAACATTCATGTTAATACTGGTTATTTTTGAGGGGTTATATTCTTTATCTTTCCCCCATGTTAAAATTTAACAATAAATATATAAAATTTACATTTAAAACATAATTACTTATATGTCCATACCTTAGTTTATTTTAAAGGAAAAAACAGTAATTCAATTTGCACGAATCCATCTTCTTAACTATTCATTTTAGTCAACCTACTGTTGACGGCTGTTTTCAGTATAATGACACAAATGAAAGACAGCAATTGCCTTTTATTTGAGTAGCATTTGGGAGAGTATTTCCAAAAATGGATTCTAACAATGTTTTGAGTAAAATCTAGCAGCAGTGGTATAACTGTATGTTCCTTCCCCTTATATAGAGAAGCATCATTTAGCTGTACAACTCGTTCAGAAAGTCATTTACTACAGACTGGAGAAGAAAGTTTTTGACAGGCAAAACAGAGCCAGTAAGGATAATTTATCAAAAAGCTCATGTAAATCAATAAGAAACACTGAGTCTGTTTAAAAATGGGCAAAGAACTTGAGCAGATAGCTGATTAAATGAAAAAGAACTGACAGTATTAAAATTTGAATATCTGTGGATGTGAAAATAGAACTCCAGGTCACTGGTCACCAATGAAGTATACTTTTAAAGCAACCACACTGGTTGTTATAGGTCAGATTCACAAAAACTTAAAGATCATTTGACTAGAGATGATTACTCAGATACTTCTGCTCATCGTTCTTCATATGATAATAAAACGTTTCCACTCTTTGGTTCAATAATTTCATTTGTATGACTCTCTTTTGAGGAGATTTTATAAAAAGACTTTATTTATTTTTGGAGGGAGGGAGAAAGAGAAACGTCAATGTGAAAGAGAAACATTTGATTGGTTGCCTCTCATACACGCCCTGACCAGGATGGAACCACACCCCAGGCATGTGCCCCTGACCGGGAATTGAACTGGTGACCCTTCGCTTTGTGGGACGAAGCCCAACCAACTGAGCTACACTGGGTTAGGGCAGGAAATATTAATCATTTGATAAACACTCAATAAGGAATAATTAATAAGTGAATATATGTTGTATTAATATATAAATACAGTAATATAGAGTGAATTATTATATATCTAATTAAAATGATCTTTATGAAGAATTACCATTGAGCCCTGACGGGTGTGGTTCAGTTGGTTGGGTGTTGTCCTGCAAAGCAAAGGGTTACAGGTTTGATTCCCAGTAAGAGAACATGCCTGGGTTGTGGGTGCAGTTGCCAGTCAGGGCACATGTGAGCGGCAGCTGATTGATGTTTCTCACTCACGTAGATGTTTCTCTCCCTCTCTTTCTCCCTCCATACCCCTCTCTCTAAGAATAAATAAATAAAATCTTAAAAAAAAAAGGAACCAGTGAGATGGGAAAGAATTTTGAATGAGAAAAGTAACCCTACATATTAACTCATGGTTTTTCTATTCTAAAATATAGAACAATTTTTTAGAAGAAAATACAGTTGTTAATGATAGTTAATTTCTGGGAAATAGGATTTTGTGTTTTATAGTTATCTGTTTAAAAAATAACTTTACAGAAGGGACTGTAATCTCATAATTAAGAGCCAGGATGAATGATGTGATTAATAAATGAATTCAAAGCTTTGAGAAGGGCATCAGCAGTGTAGCAGTGGAGAAAGCTCAGTGGAGGGGTGGGACTGAAACCCTATGCCCTGTCAAATTTATGTGTTTGAGATAGTGAAGGTGCTGTGGGATTGCATTCTAGGTGGTGGGAGGTATCAAGACCAAAAGAATAAGACTGAAAACACTGTAGTATGTTATTAAGAGTAAATAGGTTCCTGATTGGAGTGTCCACATGGTTGACAGGGCCAGATCGTGGTAACCTTTGAAAGTCTGGCACAGATGCCATTGCATATCTGTGATGCAGTGACATCCATAAACAGTGCTATTCGACTGCTCTCAGGTGAGGCACTATAGTATAGGGATCAAGAGCTTGGGTTTTAGTGTCAGACTAGGTTGAAAATCTGGTACCTCGACTATACTACATGTGACTTTGGGTAAGCTGCTTAGATTCTCTGTGCCTGCTTGTCACACCTGTGCAACAGGGATAATAGTAGGGCCCACTTGATAGAGTTGTGAAAATTAAGTGAAATAACAAATAAAGTGTTTGCTGTTTGGACTGGCATTTGGTTAAGTATTCAATGGATATTTGCATTGTTATTATTGTTTGAACCTATTATAGAAACGTGAGATGAGGGTGAGAACTTGGATTTCTAACTACAAAGCATGACCTTTCCATCTTCTTCAATGTCTTTCCTAACCCCTGTGCTGACCTGCTTTCTCTGTATCACTTTTCTCTCCCTTGTTTCAGAAGACTCTGTTTGAGAACTGTCCAGGTCATAATCCTCATAGTCATTACTGTCCCTGTTCCTATTGTAGTCCCCAATACAGCACCTTCCATTGTTACAAACAGGAAATATTCTGTGTTGTTTTTTTTTTAGAGTGTGACCCTAGAGGTGATCTGAAGAAATCTGTTCAAAATCAAGATGCTGTTGTGGACGAATCAACTTTAGATAAAATAATAGAGAGGTACCTCATAGGTGGTGATGACGGCTTGACAGGAGAATCTTCAAAATGTGATAGACTAGAGGGGGACCGTAGCAGTAGGGAACGTTCACAAGTAGCAGGCACACTAAAGAAAACTCATAAGAGAGGCTATAGGGGTGAGGAGTCTGACCCAGAAAAGGGAAGTAGTTTCAAGAACACTCCGGATGTAATTAAACACGTGAGAGCCTACTTAAAGAAGAAGTCCCGGAAGTATAACGAAAGCAAGAAACGCTTTAGTTTTCACTCAGACCTGATGACAAACCGCAAAGAGCACATTGGAGAAAAGCCACGGAAACGTAGGGAACGCAGGAAAGTTTTAAGTCACTCTTCATCGCGTCCTGAACATCAGAAACATCAGAAAGTTTACATGGGGACCAAGCCCCAGAAGTGCACTAACTGTGGGATAGACTTCACTCAAAGCTTATCCCTTGTTAAGAGAAGAAAAACCCCCATATGTGAGAAATGTTGGAAAAGTGAATGTCGGGAAAATGAAAGTCAGGATGAAACCTCGAAGAAAGGTGAGGGAGTAGAGACTGCAGAAAAAACCCGTAAATGCAGCAAATGTGGAAAAGCCTTTGGCTATAGTGCCTCCCTGAGCAAACATCAGAGGACACACACTGGGGAAAAGCCCTACCTATGCGACGAATGTGGAAAGGCCTTCAGTGACAGTTCGTCCCTGACGCCACATCACAGGACTCACAGTGGTGAGAAGCCCTTCAAATGCGATGACTGCGGGAAAACTTTCACCCTTGCTGCCCAGCTCATTAAACACCAGAGAACTCATACTGGAGAAAAGCCCTATAAATGCAAAGAGTGTGGGAGACCCTTCAGCGACAGTTCATCTCTAATTCAACATCAGCGAATTCATACTGGAGAAAAACCCTACACCTGCAACAATTGTGGGAAATCCTTCAGTCATAGCTCATCGCTGTCCAAGCACCAGAGAATTCATACTGGAGAGAAACCCTACAAATGTGGCGAATGTGGAAAAGCCTTCCGACAGAACTCTTGCCTCACCCGGCATCAGAGAATTCACACTGGAGAAAAACCGTACTTATGCAATGATTGTGGAATGACTTTTAGCCATTTTACCTCTGTGATTTACCATCAGAGACTCCATTCAGGAGAGAAACCCTACAAATGCAGTCAGTGCGAGAAAGCCTTCCCTACCCATTCGCTCCTCAGCCGTCATCAGAGAATTCATACTGGAGTGAAGCCGTATAAATGTAAAGAATGTGGGAAATCCTTCAGTCAGAGCTCCTCTCTGAATGAGCATCATCGGATCCATACTGGAGAGAAACCCTACGAATGTGACTATTGCGGAGCAACCTTCAGTCGCAGCTCGATCCTTGTAGAGCATCTAAAAATTCACACTGGAAGAAAAGAATATGAATGTAAAGAATGTGAAAAGACATTTAAAAGTAATTCGGGCCTCCTCAGACATCGGGGCTTTCACTCTGGAGATTAATTCTCAGGCTACAGTAAGGTGGGGGAAATGTAATCAAAACTGTCCTTTATTAGAGACCCGGATGTAAATTCGCACGCACCACGTTGATTAGTAGCTGCAACTTCAAAGGGTTGTCAGCTAGGAAAAATGGACTTTTCCCCATTCACCTTTCTCTGCAAGCATGGTAACTTTTGGGAGATAGTAGTTAGGGCTGGTAAAGTCATGTGGAAAGTGAAAATAGTATGAGATGTGAAGTGACTGTAAAAGGCCAAATATGAATGTAAAAGGCAGGGAGGTGTGCCCAAGACCCACCCTTATAACCTCTTCAGAAGATTTTCCTCTCGTCTAGCGTCCCCTTGCACTGCCATGCAGTGTAGTAGAGAACTTGACTGTGGTCATATATTACCTGCATTCTGTCCCAGTTTGCCAGCCAGGCCGCTCTGTAGCCTTGGGCAAGTTTGACCTTCCTGAATTTCAGTTTCTGAACTGGCAGAACAAAAGGTTGGGATTGATCATTTCTGTTTTTTTTTTTCTTGTACCTCATATTTTCTGAAGCTGTGGAAATAAGTTAAACATTTTTGATTCACTGGAACTTTCAAGTGTCTGTAGTAGCAAATCACTCATTTAGGATACTGAACTACTGGCTTCATGAGACTGTAGTGTCCTCTTTGAAGACTCGATGCCTTGACTACTTGAACACTTGATGCTGGAATGCTGTAAACAGGAACAAGTCAGTGAAGCTGAAACAAGTTTGCCTTCAGGGAATGTTTTAACTGGACAGAGCACCCCAACCTGTTTTTCCTTGGGCATTGGCTAAGGATTGAGATTCTAGAGGGTGTGCACCTGAGTCAGCTCAGACAAGAGAGTGACAGTCCTAGGAAAATGGGGGGTGGTGGGGGGTGGGCAGAAACGGGTGTCGAAACAGCTATTCTAGATGGGTTGCCTTTTGCAACATAGAATTATATTTTTTTAAGATTCTGCCTATTAACTAAGTGCAGCTTCCTGTAATTGGAGTGTAAACCTTCTGTATGGCAAAGGTCACAAGCTAAAGTTGGGCCCTTTGACATGTTTTAGTTGGTCTGCAGGGTAAGGTTGTGTGTGTGTGTGTGTGTAAGTGTAATTAGTTGTCACCATTTAGAAGACAGGAAATTTCATACCAAAAAAAAAGAAAGGCTTGTCTTGAAAAATAAAGGGGATGGCAACACTAGGTCCGGGCTTCAGTGGGACAGCCAGGTGGTTCGAGGCCACAGCTGCTACCTTTAACAGGGAATCTACTGCTTGCCAATTTCTCTGTTATGTAACCTGACTTGCCACTGTAGGAATTTGATATTCTGACCCCCTACCACCTGGAGAATGCATGTTCTGAAATCTAAAGCCACCCTATTGATAGTAAAATTCAGGAAAAGGAACTGGAAATGATAACACTACATTTTCACTTAAGTTTTCTGTTGTGAGATTAGATCTCAAAAGAATAGAGGATACAGATATTAGTGAATTTTTCCTTACTAATTTCATTGACGGAGCCTGAATAATAGTTTCTAATGGAAAAAGGAACTAAAAACCTGAAGTCAGTTAGATTTGGGTCTCAGGGTATGGGGTTCTGGAGGAGCCCACTGACTCAGCAATGTACAGAGTTCCTAGGGTTAAAGTTGGAGGCAGAGTAGGTGAGAAGAGAAAGCAAAAAACACTTGGCTTATCGGAGCGAAGGGATCCATAATGCACATCTGAGACAGCAATAGTTGCTGTGATTTAGTGGGTTTAGATTTGCATTGCTACCTCTGAATAATGTTTTCGGTTTCTTCCTTGTGAGGAAGCCTGTAGTTCAAGTATTGCTGTGTGATGAATTGATCTGCATAGTTACTGCTAAATAGACCAGCCAGAGACCTTTAGTGATCAAGAACTATGGCTTATGAGAACTATTCATCCTGACTTGAGTTTTTTTTGTGGGTTTTTTTTTAAAGATATAAATCCTGGTTTGTTTTTCTCTGCGATCTAAACCCTAGTTTATTTTTTTCTGAAGAGATATGATTTGTAGAAATAATTAAATTTGTAAAATTCTTGAGAAGAGGCTTGTTCTAGGATGCTTACTTTAAAGTGATGACCATGCTTTAAAAAAATGTTTTGATGAATTTCTATTGAAATTCAGATCACACCACAAGACAAGGCTTCTGTCAATGAATTTACTTGTTTTAAAATTCTTTGCTTAATGTGGTAAAAATACATCCCAGGACACTGCCCTTTTTAACCCTTCTGGGGGTACACTTCAGCGGCGTGAAAGACATTCACATTATTGTGCGGTCGTCCCCACATTCATCCCCAGACCTTTTCCCATCACCCCAGGCTGAAACTCTGCTTATTTACGGAGAAACCCCCGCTCTGCCCCCCATCCCCAAGCCCCTGATAACCACTACCTTTCTCTTCCTTATGAATTGACCCTTCTAGGTACCTCATATAAATGGATTCATTTAATTTTTGTCCTTTTGTGCCTGGCTTGTCTCACTTGATGTAATGTTTTTAAGGTTCATGTAGTGTGTGTCAGAATTTCATTCCTTTTCAAGGCTGAATAATACTCTGTTGAATGTATATACTACATTTTGTTCACCCTTTCATCTGTTGATAGCCATTTAGGCCATTCCCACCGTTTTAGCTATAAATAACTCTGCTGTGAACAGTGGTGTGCAGGTACCTGTTTGAGTCCCTGCTTTCAGCTCTCCTTGGTAAATAACCTACAAGTGGAGTTGGCTGATGTCCTCAAGTTTTATTCTTGTAGTGTGTGACAGGATTTTCTTTTTAAGGTGGAATAATGTTCCATTGTATGTTTACACAACAGTGTTTTAAATCCATTCATCAATGCATATTTAGGTTGCTTCTATCTCTTGGCTATTGTGATATAATGCTGTAATGAACGTGGATGTGCAAATAATCTCTTCAAATCTATTACCAGTCTTTTGGATATATACCCAGAAGTGGGATTGCTGAATCATATGGTAATCATATTGACTTTTTGAGGAGCCTCCATCCTGTTTTTCCATAGCAGCTGTACCATTTTATATTCCTACCAACAGTGCACAAAGGTTTCTTCACATCATAGCAACACTTACTATTTTTTCTATATATATTTTAAAGATTTTATTTATTTATTTTCAGAGAGAGGAGATGGTAGGGAGGAAGAGAGCGAGAGAAAGAAATATCCATGTGTGAGAGAAACATCAATTGGTCACCTTTCACATGCCCCCATTTGGGAACCTGGCCTGCAACCCAGGCATGTGCCCTGACTGGGAATCGAACCGGCAAACTTTCGGTTCGCAGACCGGCGCTCAGTTCACTGAGCCACACCAGCCAGGGGTATTTTCTATATTTTTGATACTGGCCATTCTAACAGGTATGGTTTTCATTTGCATTTCCCTGATGATTAGTGATGTTGAAAATCTTTTCACATGCTTGTTGATCATTTGTATGTCTTAAGGGAATTATCTCTTCAGGTCCTTTGTCCATTATTTAATTGAGGTTTTTTTTCCAGTTTTAGCTGTTTTTTCTATTTTAGATATTAACCCCTTATCAAATTTATAATTTGCAAACATTTCCCCCCATTTTGTTGATTCCATTGGAATATTTTCCATTTTCTCGGCACTGTTTCATCTGCCGCACAGAAGTTTTTAAGTTTAATGTAGTCCCATTTGCCTATTCTTTGCCCTTTTCTCCCCTCTATGCTTATGCTGTCATGTCCAATAAATCATTGCCGAATCCAGTGTCCTGAAATTCTCCACACCTCCCCCCATGTTTTCTTTTAAGCATTTCATGGTTTCAGTTCTTATATTTAGGCCTTTAATCCTTTAATCCATTTTCAGTTAATTTTTATATGTGGTATAAGATAAAGGTCCATCTTCATTTTATTGTCTGTGGATACCCAGCTTTCCCAACATGGTGTGTTGAAGAGACTGTCTTCTCCACACTGTGTGGACCTCATTCTTGTTGAAGATCATTTGGCCATGTACACATGGATGCTTTTTTTTTAAGTGTTCTAAGTTTGAGAGATTCTTCCAGGTTGGAGACCTCCGGTATCTCGCCCCGTAGATTGCTTCTGATAATCTACAAGCTTTGCTAAGTCTGTACTTTTCTGGGATTTTTCCCTATTGATATTCACAATGTGTATAGTCTTTCTGTGAAGCAGGACTAAGGAGAGCATTCCCTTCTGAAGCCACAATTAATAAATGCCTATTCCCTCGTTTCCGCCATGAAGACTCCTCATTTTTCTCTCTTGATCTGCCAACATGATCCAAGTCTTCCTTTGGCTCTTGAGCATCTTTAAGAAAGTTTTTCCAAAGTCTTTGTCTAGGAATGCTGACCTCTGGACTTTTTCAGATAACATTTTCTGTTGATTTATGTTATCGTTTGAATGAGCCATACTTTCCTGCTCCTTTGCATGACTTTTGATTTTTGTTGTTGAAAGTGGACTTTTGAATCTTATAGTGGGGTGGCTCTGGTAATTGGATTCCCCCTTTTCCCAGAGTTTGGTGGGTGTTCTTTTTAACTTTAGGGTGTCTCTGTTCTGGGGATCAGGCTTTGGTGAATGCTTAAAGTTCACTCAGGTCTTTCCTGAGCCTGTCTTTCCCTGAGCAGACATAGTCACTTTCTAAATACTCCATGTATGCGTTTTTTCAATGCCTGGCCCCTAAGAAAAACAAGTGCTGTTCCTGTTTTTTAAATCCCCTGAAAGCCAATTAGCTAGTGGGGGATGGAAAAATGGTAGCTTGCCTTTGTGCCTGCTCTTCTGCCACGATCAGAAGCAGCCATCCAAAGTCAGAACCCTGGTATTTGGAGGAAAAGGTCTTTCTTGCTCACTTGGGCTCCACCAAGCTGAACTGGAAATGTGGGTTCTGCCTCCACAGCCTCCTGCCACAGGACTGGCGGGTGGATGATGGATGGCTTCTACTGTCCTGAAGGCTAAAACTCACCACCATGAATTGTAACTTACCAGTCAAGGTTTCCCTCTGGGAGGTACAAGTTTTAACATAAACTCCCATGTTTCAAAAGAATCACTTTAAATACTTTCTGCCAGTACAGTTGTTGTCTAGGGGGAGAGATGGATTCCTGGCACTTCCTACTCTGCCATCTTCGCTAACACTCTGATTTCTGTCCTTCTGGAAGATGCCTTCAACTTTATCTTCCAACTCTACTACTCAATGTTTTGAATGTTTTATTCCTGTTGTTATGCTTAGATTTTCAAATTCATTTTCTGGTCCTCTCATTGTTCCTTTTTTATAACAGTAGGGTTTGGTTTCACATGTAAAATTTTCTTTTCTCTGAGGGTGCTACAATAGCATCTTTCAATGTTATTCTGCTCCCTGCATTACCTGTCTTTCCTCTGAGTTGTTTTTACTTGTATTCTACCTTTCACATTAGAGGCTTCCCTCAAACTTCTGGAAATCTTTGTCTATTCACATTTAAGAAGAGGGCTCTGAAAAGCTGATTGGAAGGTGTTTCAGTTACCATAGCACGGTCCAATAGGAATGTAATACGAGCCCTGTGTGTAACTTCAGGTTTTCTAGTAGCTACTTTTAAAAAGTAAAAACAGACAAAGTTAATGCTATATTTTATTTCACCCAATATAGCCATAATATTATTTCAACATGTAATCAGTAAAAAGTTATTGCTGAGATATTGTATAGTATGTTTTGCACTGTCCAAAACCCAGGATTTTATCATCACAGCACATCTTGATTCACACATGAAATTTTCATTTGAAATACTTGATCCATATTTAGATTTATAAAACAAGAGTTGAAAAGTGTGTTGATGTACTTCTTCTAAATATACTTGATTGTTATACTGAATATATATGAAGTTTTCCAGTAACTGGACCAAGTATCAAAAACTGATTTCCCTCTAAAATTACATCTACATTGACAAAACTGTTCATGTTTTCATTAGAAGAATTGAATTTATTTTGAAGCAAATCATATTTCAAAACTATAAGTAAATTCACCAACTTTGTCAATTCAGTATTAAATAAAATTTGGCAAGTCTGTGTGAATGGAAACAAAACTAAATTTATTAATATCAGCATAACATTCCTCACGTTTGTTTTTTTGTTTGTTTGTCTTTTTTTGGCAAGTAGATCTCAGGTTTTTCCCATTCCAAGAAGCTTCAGATTGTAGCTCATTCATATGCAGTGTGATGTTAGGGAGAAATGTGAATCACACTGCCCCTATTCGGTTTTGATGGTTGAGTATTTGGCAATCATTTTTTGGCTTTGTTTCAAGAAAATTGTAAATCAGAATTCCTAGCATAAGAAATCATTGTAAACTTTTATAACTTAACTGCAGAACATCCTCAACAGCTTAGTACACCGGCAATTACTGTTTTATAGCATTTCCACCTGTCTGCTGCACCCTCTACCCATGACTCTGTGTTTGGGGTCTGCTTCGGGAAACCAAGCACAGATATTGTCAGTATCAGACAGTGAAACAAAGCAATGAGGGGAACATCGTTCTCTTGCTTTCAAACTTCAGTACGTCTGGTCTTTACACAGCTAGATTCCATTCTTATAATGGAAACAAAGTTTTCTGTCTCTAGCTGAAATTCTTCTTTGACAGATGGAAATTGTCAAAAGCAGTGAATTGACATTTCTTTGTAAATTTGGGTGTTCTTTGAGACAGAATATACCCAAAGTTTTCACTGGGCTGTGTCTTACATTACACAGCTCACCCAAAGCTGAAGATAAATACTTGCAGTTTTTCAAGTTTTGAATCAATTGATCTGTGATATTATTCGAAAACTTTTATATTCTATGAGCAAAATTACTTAGAGGATTCATCGAAATTTTCAATTTTTGTAAATATCTTTTTAAGTCTTCTCCTTCTAAGTGTATAACTAATTTATTTTTGTCATCTCTCCATCTAAGATTCTTTCTGTTTGTGTGTATATGAGAATTCAAACTGCTTTATAGCTGGCCAAGTTTACAAGCTCAAATCCTGTTAAAATGTTTAAATTTTTTGTTGGAAATTTGGTTCTCATCTCATATGATGAATTTCTTGGATTTTTTTTTTTTTGATTATTAGGAGAAGACTTATCGAACTCACTAGATCATTGCTGAAAAATGACTAAATATTAGGTGTTGTCTTCAATAGTGTCCAGTGTGGTATCGTTGACGCTCTGGTGTACATGAGCAGCTTTCCCATTTTGCCTGCCCGCAGTAAACTGCAGTGGCCCCTCCTCGCTGGACGTGCCCTGTGCTGTCTGCCGCCCCTTTTCCTCACTGTACTAGTCACAGTACTAGCTTCTGCATTGCACTGAATTCTGCCTCACTCATATGCCTTCACTGCAAATTTAAATTTGTGTCTGTATTTTTAACCTGAAAATAGTTTATATTATAATTCGAGTAGTAAGTATCTCGACCTACGATCTCTATTGGTATTGCTGTAACTTGTGCTGTCCGCATAGGCGTACGTTAACTTGTGCTGTGTGCATAATGTATCCAGGTAAACACACTGCGATGTTACTTCAGTGCATAAAAAACAGTCGTCTGAACTGAATCAGTCTGTTGGTGCTGACTAGATTGGTGAAGTGTTCATCCGTCGTACTAGAAATAATGCACGCTCCTGTACCAGTATCACAACAGCAGTGCCCTATGCGATAACAACAGTTGAAGTGAATTGTAGTTCTGCCAAAACAATAAAATTGTGTTTCATGAAAAAATATTTACTGTGCTTCATTTTTTAAGAAATCTTTTCCTGTTCTCAGTCGCCTTAAGTGACTACCGTATGGGACAGTACGGAGTTGGGGTGAGCAGTGCTGGCTACAGATAACGCCCAAAATCAAAGTGGCTTTAATTCAATGAAAGTTCATTTCCCCGGCAGCCGTCCAGCACTTACGCTTTCCAAAATCTGTAGCTGTGCCACCCGGAACACATCATCTCCACGCCCCCAGAGGCAGGGAAAGCAGGAACTGGAGCGTCATATAATGTTCTAAAACCTTGGCCTAGAAACAACTCGGAACCACGGGTTCCTACTGGGTGAAAGGTTGTCCCAGGGTGCTGTAACAGACTCATGGGAGCTTCCCAGGGTTTTTAAAATTTTAGGGAAACATACATAAGCACTGGACATGGCACCAACAGCTATTACGTTGGACGTATTTGGTAGTGGAACTGTCAGGTATTTCTTTTGGCCCAGCAGCACGGTAAAGAAATGATTGTGGGGCTGAGAACGCTGTAACCAAGAAAGTTTGGGGACTGCTGACTTAGAAACCAGCTATTCTCTCCCATTAGCCAGAAATCGGTCACGTGCCCATTTGACCCTCAGTGCAGTCCTCCCCGGTCATGAGTAGATAGATTGCGTCTGGCACGCCTGCCTTTCTGATCACCACACACTTTCCTCATCCCGCACGTAGAGCGTACTTTCTACCCCCAAGGGGGACAGTCCAAAGTCTGACTTGGTTAGTGTTCCCAACTCAAAGTCCAGGGTCTCTGTGTTAGAGGCTTGCGTAGGTGGGAGCAGCAGGTCATTTCGTGGGCTTCCCAGAAGGGGGATTGGGTGCTCACTTAGTGTTCGCCTTTGGGACTGCATGTCGGTGACTGTCAGAAGTCACTCTGGGAGCAGTGCAGTTTCTCCAGAAGGACCTGATCTGCAGAGGCTACATGCCTGGCCGTTACGGGGAAGGCAGAAAGCTGTGCGGTGGGATGGGAGTTGGAGTTCACCCCCTTCTTACACACTTCCCCTTGACCTGCGTTCCACCTCACATCTCATTTCCACCCGCCCAGGGCCACGGTACCCAAGTAAAAAGCCTTTCAGGTTGTATTTGCTGAAAGATGACACCTTCGTGTTCTGTTGGGGTTATGGAGGGATGGACAAGCACCTGACCAGGCAAGGTTGGATGGCATTTGGACTTGACCTGATCTTGATGCGTATTGTCAAGTACTGTCTTTCCAGCCCCTGATTTCCACCCCAGCTCTCCAGAGTACCTATACCTGTGCCTCCCAAATCCTTCTGGATTTCATCTGTGCCCTTTAGCAGGCAGTGGTGCCATTTCCTCCTGTGCTAAGTCAATAAAGATTCCTCTAAACAATGTGTGTCTTTATACTGTTCGGGGTTAATGTGTCTGTGTTTTTCCTATCAGCTTTATTGAGCTATAGTTCACATATAAAATTTACCTCTTTTTCAGCTTTCCTGAGGTATAATTGACAATGTTTTAAGATAGTTAAAGTATACATGATTTTATATACACATACATTGTGAAATGGTACCCCCACCAGGTTAACACATCCATCACCTCACACATTTGGTCTCAGCAGATTTTATATAACAAAGTGTTACCAACTGTATTTACCATATTGTATGTTAGATCCTCTGACCTCATTCATCATGTAGCTGAATGGGCCCTGTACTAACCTCTCCCTATTTCCCCACCCTCAGCCCTGACACCCACTTTTCTACTGTGTCTATAGATTTCACATATAAATGATACCATGCAGTACTTGTCCCTCTGTCCAACTTATTCACTTAGCATAATGCTCATCCATATGGTCACAAATGACAGGATTTCCTTTTTTAAGGCCAAGTAATATTCCATCATATACAGGGTACTACTGAATTAAAAATAGCACTGTCTTAATATTTCATTCCAAAAATTAATTGTGCATAGATTGTCAGGTGTACTTGAGACCTTTCCAAAATTTCAACAACCAATCAAAAATGTAGTAGCAAAAAATCCTATTTACATTAGTGGCAGAATAATAAAGCAAAGATCAGTTGACCAGGTAAGTCTAAATATGGAACCAAGTATCTCTGAATAGAACCCATATTAAATATGTATTTCAAATCAAGGGGGGAAAAATGGATTATCCCAAAAGTGGTGTGGGAAAAACTGCTCATAACTTGGCAAAAATGATGATGGGTACCTGTCTTACTGCTGGGACCACAGTAAGTTCCAGAAAGAGATGTAGATGGGAGTGGAGGAAACATGAAGACCTGTGTTCCTCTTACACTGAAAAAATACGTTAATGCCCCTGTGGGAGGCTTTCCCACGAAGTATGAACCTCGTGCTTATGGATGTCGCACACTTCGGCCTCACTCGACTACTCCTTGTATGTATTTCTCCTTCCAAGTAAGCCAGCAGTCTGCTAGTCCCTTGCAATCTGGTAACCGGCAAGCTCTCATCTGTGGCCAACATTCTGCCCTGGACATATTTTTCTTTTTTTTTTTTAATTAACTTATTGAGGTATAATTTACAAACAATGAGGTAGGTACACACATTTAAAGGTACCATTTTATGAGTTTTGACAGTTGCCCACCGTATGTAATCCCTACCCCAAAGAACACTGAGATCGCCCCCAAAATTCTCTCTCGCCCCTTTACAGTCATTCCCAATCTCCTATTCCCCAGTTTATCACAGATCTAACAAAATTTAAGCTGTAAAATTTACAGAATAAAATATGGGTGAGAAATTTTATGACCGTGAGCTAGGCAATGATTTCTTCAGCGAGAAACTTAAAAGCTCTAACCATCAGAAGAAAAAAAAGGTAAATGTCATCAAAATTAAAAATACATGCTCTTGCCCTGGCTGGCGTAGCTCAGTGGATTGAGCGCGGGCTGCGAATCAAAGCATCGCAGGTTCGATTCCCAGTCAGGGCACATGCCTGGGTTGCAGGCCACAGCCCCCAGCAACTGCACGTTGATGTTTCTCTCTCTCTCTCTTTCTCCCTCCCTTCACTCTCTAAAAATAAATAAATAAAATCTTTAAAAAAAAAATACATGCTCTTGACTTCTGGTCTGGCATGCATGGCACTGGCAGACAGTAACTCTGTCCTAAGAAGAAACAAAAGTTTAAAAAAATCACCAACTCTTTTTACAATAGATCTAGCAGAGAACTGAGGTCACAGGGCAAAACGCTGCCCACCAAGTTGGTGCATCAGACAGGTGGATACACAGAGTCACAGGTTACAGGGTAGAAGCCCAAGAGCGGAAGCCTCCCCGGGAACCTGTCCCAGGCTGGGGAAGCGGAAACTGCAGCAGGGAGCTGCTGGAGGCTCCAGGAAGACCAGTTTGAGAGTTTAGAACCCCAGGGGTGTTCAATCTCAGGGGCACCCCCACCCTTCCCTGAGTTGTGCCTCATGCATGTTGTATTTCCCCCCTGTGGGGAGGGGGACACAAAAGGGCAGGAACTTTGACTTTTTGACTGTTATTTGTAACAGTGAATAAGTAGTTTGTTCATAAGATTCTGAATTCAAAAAGAGGGCATACGGTGTAAAGGTTTTCTCTAGTCCTGCCCTTTGAGCATGCCTGTTTTCCTTGGAGACAAACCGTATCAGCAGTTCAGTTCGTTACACCTGTGCAGAGGCTTTACACATACAGACACACACACACTTCTCTCTCCCATTTTTTCACTATACTGTTATTTAACGCCTCCTCTACTTGGGGCAGCATTCATCAACAGAATTGACATCGTCATGCCCAAGAGCATGGTCCCTTTCCATGTTGAAGTCTTTTGTGTTCCTCAGTGATGTCTGAAAGCTTTCTTCATGTAAATCTCACACATTTTTGTAGGCTTTATGTATAGTCCCCTGTGTTATCTTCTTTGTAGCTGTTGTGAATGACAAATTTCCTTCCTCGGTCTGTCCTGTTATGAGACTCACCTGCAGAGAGCCCTGGACATCAGCAATGAGTCTTTCTTGTGCAATATAAGCAGCAGGGGGGTTATTTCAGGACTTCATTTGTACAGGGAGGTAGCTAACACCATGGGTACCTGATATATGCGTATGCCAGGCATTATGCTGATGTTTTAAATAAACATATAATACGTGTGTGAATTAGATGGTACTATTCTTACTTTACAGATGAAAAAAATCAGACATTCAAGGTCACAGAGGCAGTAGACTTTTGGACTCCAAAGCCACTCTTTTCTACCATGTCCCAGAAGGAGCTATAGTAGGCAGTGAGGTGACTGGCTGCTGTTCACAAGGAAATACTCATTCTATATTGCTAATTACATATTATGGAAATGTACTTTATTAGGTGGCTCAAACTCATTACAACCACTATTCTTGTAAAATGAAGGCAGTATACATTTTTACTAAATGGTTCAAAAGAAATTAAGTAATCATCCAAATGATTCCTATATGTCTTTTTTTTTTCATGCTTTCACTATCGTTTTCCCCAAATTATCTCCTTTCAGCATTCCCATAAATGCAGCTGGCATGTTCTCAAACCCTTCAGTGACGTGTTCATTGTACTGGATTTTACCCTGTACCGAAACAACAACAAACATAACATTAGTATCATATTCTAAACGATATACTCTTCTCATTGCAGCAACGAATGTGTCAGGTACGTCACGGGAAATCTGGAACTGTCAGCTGGAGACCCTGTGACCGTAGAGTCATTCGGGGGCATGATGCACATACACAGTGCATGTAATAGATGACAAGGGACACATAAGAATTTAATAATAGGCATCAGATCACAGCGTAACAGTAGGAGAAATGTCATAAGGAAGTAATTAAGTAATTCCTAAGTAAATTACATGGAAAATTCAATAATGCTGTGAACTCAGAAGAGGTGAAAGGAGTGACCCTTTAGGGAGTCATCTGTGTTCATTCTTCCTGGATGTAGCTTCACGGCCCCTATCTGACCCCTGTGGAGGGAGAGCCTTGTTCAGGAAATGTAAATACCAAGGCACCTTCCTCATCTGTCTTCCCTTCAAGCTATGATTCTTTTAATGTGTGTTTAATATTCATTTAGGAGTTTGGGAGGGAAGATTCATGTAGTGAGGAAAGTTCTTCATTTTCTTTCTACTCCAAGGCACAGTCTACTGGGTGGAACTAATTCACATTTGCACGTCTCTTAAAGGGGTCTTACGTGGAGACCTGAGTTACCAATGCCATTTTTTTCCCGCTAATACATTCCAGTGATGGTTTAGCACCCTTCATGGACTTATGGAAGGAACATTTGCTTGAGGTCACTCAGCTAGTCGGTAGGGAAGCCGGTATTTGAACCCTTGACTAAAAAGTCCAAGCTCATTCTTGCTCTTGAAGAGGCAAAGAACCTGGAAAGGGTCAAAAGCTATAATCCAGTTTAAGGGTTAAAAGTACAGGATGAATACCAATATTAAATGTTAAAAATATGGGATCTTAGGGTATAGGATATGGGGTACACGGGAACTCTCTGTACTTTGTGATTTTTCTGTAAACCTAAAACTATTCTAAAATAAAAAGTGTATTTGTAGAAGGTAAGAGATGAGAAAAAATAAATGGGTGAGAAATTAGGCCAATTCACCACTTAAAACAAAACTATAATTAGTCTCACTTTGTGAGAGGGACGCATGAGGGACACCAGCATGGTGGTGTCTTGTCAGCTGTGGCCATGGAAGCGCTAGATTTGGTTTCACCAACGGCAACACAGAGGCTGCACGCTGGGAACTTAAAAATAAGTCAACCCTTCCCAGCTTCCTGGAAAGAGCCCAGCCCAGGACTCCACGTGTTAGACTGGGAAAAATGCCAACCTCCTGTGGTTGCCAGAGGAGCAATCTCTTTCTCTGAATTGAGAAGTGATCATAAAGCCAGCAATTAGGAAGTGTGATACCACTTTCCCCCTGTAAAAGCTAAAATAAGGCACCTCGGCTACTCAGATTTCTATTGACTAAAACTTAACATGGTCTTGGTGGGAAAATGATCACAGCACAGAGCAAAAGAACTGGCTTCCCCCTCGGGGTCTCAGACATGGCCTTCAGAAGCTCTAACACAGGACAGAGAAGAGCCACAGCACAAATATTTGCCCCTCATCTATTCGACAAGATTCATCAAATGCCGACATTGGTTCGGACCTTATTCTAGATGCTAAGGATATATCAGAAAACAAAATGCATGAGCACATAGAGATTACATTCTCATGGACAGGAGACAGGCAATAAATTAATAGAGTATATATAATATTAAAAGATGATAATTGCGATGGATAAAAGATAAGGAGGATCGAGAGTTTAAAATAGGGTCATGTAATAGTTGATTCATTCAGAAGGCAGTTTTCAGCAAAGACATGAAGGAGGTGAGAGAATTAAGCAGTGACGAGGGAAGGAGAGGAGAGGGGAGGGACTGGGCGAGTGAGCAAAGTGAGTAAATTCTAAGGAAGGAAATGAGAGAGGTAATGGGGGAGAGATCGCAGGCAGCCTTGTAATTTTATTCTAAGTGAAATGGGAAGTTTTGCAGGGTTTTGAGCATAAGAATGATGTGGTTGGATTTATGCTTTCAAAGACCACTCTGGCTGCTGGGCTGGGAATCATCTGTAATGGCACAAAGGTGGGGACCAGACGGAGGCAAACACAACATCCTAGACAAGTGGTGGCCTGGACCAGGGTGGTAGCAATGGAGCAGGAGGAGTGGTCCGATTCCATATGTAATTAGAAGCTCAAGCCACCAGAATTTCCCAACAGATTAGACATGGGGATGAGGGAAAGGAAACAATCAAATGTGACTTTAAGGTTTTCACATTGAGCAACTAGAAGGGTAGGACTGCCCTAACTGAGGTGGCGAGGTGTATCTATGGAACAGGTTTGGCAGGAAAGATCAAAACATATTTTGTCCCACACGTTAAGTCAAAGATGTGCACCACACCTCCAGGTGGAGCCGTTGAGCAGTCGAGCTCAGCGGGAAGGTGTAGGCAGGCAGGAGAGATGATTGGGGGCTGTCAGCCTACCAGCACTTACAGCCCTCAGGCTGGATGGGCCGACTCAGGGGTGGGTCGAGTGTGCACAGAGAAGAGAGGCCCAGCGATCAGTGCAAAAGCCTGAGATGTGGACTTCAGAAAGAATGGAAAGAGAGAGTGTAGTCAACTTCCAGGTATTCTGCTATAAAACGGGCAGCCATGGGATGTATTTGCGGTGCAAATCTGAACTCTGGCTCCGGGGGCCCTTACCTCAGTAACCCACTTCAGCAAGTCTTTCAGAGCCTTCTGGCGGACCTCCCCTTGCCAGCGGCTGACTACGAACCCTTCCATGCGGAGCTGCTGGTAGATAATAACCTCTGGGGGCGGGCCTGCGAAGAGGAGGACACGTTTGGCGACGGGGCCCAGCAGGGCCTGGAAGTGGCCGTGGTGAAAACAAGCAGACAAGTCACATTGCTGTCCTCTCACAGCCTCCCCTTCCATTTCCTCCACTCTTTTTGGACCCACGGGGCTGCCCACACATCAACATGCCCTCTGTGGTGGGCAGAATGATGGCCCCTGCAATGTCCACGTCCTAATGCCCAGAACCTGTGAAGATGGGACCTTACATGGCAAAAGGGACTTGGCAGATACTCATAAGGACTTCAGGTGGGGAGATTATCCTGTAGCATATACATGGGCTCAATATCATTACAAGGGTCCTTGTAAGGGACAGAGGGATGCAGCAAAGTCAGACTCAGGAAAAAACTACGTGATGGTGGAAGCAGAGGTCAGAGAAAGAGAGATTTGCTGATCTTATGCTGCTGGCTTCGGAGACAGAGGAAGGGGCCATGAGCTGGGAAATGCAGACTCTTTGTAGGCCTCTGGAGCTAGAAAAGGAAAGAGAACAGACTCTCTCCTGGAGCTTGCGGAGGGAACACGGCCGTGCTGACTCCTTGGAGACTTCTGACCTCCAGAACTGTAAGACAGTACATTTGTGCTGTCGTAAGCTGCTAAGTCTGCGGTGACTTGTTACAGCAGCCACAGGAAACACACCGGAGTCCTCATACGGGTCAGACGGCCAGGGAACGGTCATCTGGACGCGCCAGCGCCAAGGGCCGCCACCCTTCCCAAACAGGTCTACGGAACAGCAAGAGCACGTGAGGACAACATGCAAACATTTTAACACTGCTCACGAATGAGGACCCTCACGTTCTCAATACTTAGCATGTTCTCCTTGATGGATTCCTGCAGTCATTCCAGGGCATAAACCCATCTCCTGTTCTGTACTCAGAGGAGATGAAAAACAACAAGAGTCCGCCCATGTACTAAGAGCCAATGAGAGAAGACATCGAGAGGCTCACAACTCCTGCACCCACCGCCATCCTCGTCATTTCAGGATACCAAGAGTTGGCCTGCACGCTGGGTCTCACACTCGAGTGTGCATCAGCGTTGTGTGCAGGGCTTGTCAAAAGAAACTGCGGGGCCCCTCCCCCTATTTTTGATCGTGGCTATGGAACAGGCCCCAAGAATATGTATTTCTGAAAAGTTCCCGGAGATGGTGATGCTGCTGGTCCTGGGCTCACACTTTGTGAACCACCAACCCAGAAAAAGCACCAGACAACCCTGCAGCCCATGAGGTGGCACTGTCCTGTGTGAGAAAGAAAAGGTGATAAGGTGGCCTGGCTTCTTTTCCCAAGGCTCTCAAGTGACCAGAGACTGAGGGATGACAGCTGACCAAGTGCCAGGAAATGAGGTTCAGTCGGGACAAAAGGGACAAGATGAGTGGCAGCGTCTATTTTCAGCATCTTCGATAACTGCCATCGCTCAAGCCTGAAGTCCCCACTCACTGCTTTGAAGAAAGTAACCTTGGCAGTCGGAAAAATGGGGCTTCGGCCCAAGCTAAAAGAAACTGATGCAAGACGAGTGAGCCACGGGGGTGACACGGGAGAGGACACGCCCAGACCCTAGAGGGGTCTCTAGGAAAGAGCACAGCTTCGGAAGGCCCACATTTCTTTTTTGGGTAACAGGGTGGAACCCTCATTTCCTCCTCTTGGAAGAAGGTGAAATTATTCTGTTTCTGGGCTTGTCCACTCCGATGGGAATGTGGGTTTCTTTAGTGAGAACCAAAAAATATGTGGCATTAAAGTTGGGAGGCATAATTACTCACCTCTGAGCTATCCTAACAGTGAAGTATGTTAGACTTTCTAGAGATCAGACACAGGACAGCACCCTCTCTGTTTAAAATGGAATGGACGAGGCCAGCTGACATCTCGAAGACCTATCTGAGCAGCTGTGCTTCCAAAGACTAATTGCTAAAAAAACTAGATCAAGTTACTGTCTCCAAAATATTTGGCTATACCTCATTGAACTGTGGTCAGGAAAATGTATCCTGGAGCTTTGCCCAACTGATGGGAAGATTTCTCATGATTCTGGCTTAGCATCCATTAGAAAAATCTCAGGGAAAAAGCTCCCAAACAATAAGATTGTCAAGGGAACCTGCAGTTCCCTTCTTGGAGAAGGTCGTGTCTTTGATTTTTCACAGCTCGAGAGGGAATCTACAGGTTGTCTGTCCTTCTTGGCCCCTTTCATTCTAGAGTGAGGGTGTAAATTACGTGCTATTAACTAGCAGGGACATGAGGTTTCATTCAGGAGTCAAGCCCATCCCAGAATGAAAAACCAGTCTGTTTATGGTTGCCTAGATCCTGATAATAATCTGGAAGATTCTCTTTTGTTCTTTGCCCCTTCTTTGGACCACAGTAAACCTGTTATCTCGCCAACAGCACGGAAAAATTCAGAAAAGGGCTCTGTGTGTTGTTCAGAAGATGTTCCTCTGTTTTGAGTCTGTTGCTAATAGGATTTGAAGTCTCTGGTGTGAGCAGACATTCATTGCCCCATTCTGTGAAACAGGAGGCCTGGACAGCATGTCTCAGAGATGGGGAGCTAAGGAACTCAGTTTTCCAGCTGACACTGCTTTTAGACCTTTATAGGAATGGAGGTGGGTGGGGGTGGTCTCAGCATAAGGGAGTGAAGAAGTGGGGATGGAGGGCCCAGGAGAAGCAAAACAAGGACAATCAAAGAATGGTGGGCATGGTGGAAATGCGAGATCCTTTCCCTTGGAGCGGAAACTGTCAGTTCTGGAGGCCAGGGTGTCCCGGGGAAGCACCGCCCACCACTGCCTGCAGGAAAGGGCAGCCTACTATCCCCGTGGCTCACCTGAAGTCACCTTTTGCTCATGCTCACACCTCCAGCAAGATCCCGAATGTCCCGAAGGACCCTAATATTGTACCAGCCAGGCCAAAGTGTGCAGTTTCTAAATCAAATCATGGCTGTCTTTTTACAATTTGTCAGGAGGTAGGTAAAAACTAAAACTTTTAGTATGTGTTTGTTCCATATTTTCAGATCCTGTTATTTCTTTCCACAAAAACGTAAGCTGATAAATACGATTTCATCAAGACTGTTAGGAAGTCTTTTAAATATGTCAATAGTCACTAAAATCTTTTCAATACTCTCATGCCACCTCTGTGAACCTTCTCCTTGTCCAGTCTTCCTATGCCTGTGGCCACGTGTAGGAGCTCATTACCTGGGGGAAGCGGCCGAGTGAGGTTATATGTAGAGATGGCCCCACATATAGCAATTCTTCCAAACTTCTTCATCTGGGGGATAACAACGTTTGAAAATTCTCCACCTACCTAAATAGGACCAAAAAACACACAAACAAACAAAAAATCAACCCCTTAAGTAATCTAAACACTAGAAGATTAAAAAAATTATTCATTACAATCATCATTTCCCATTACTTGCCTTAGCAGCAAAAGCCCAAGTGACAAAAGAAAAATTACATTGAACCGCCAAAATTGAAAACATTTGTGCTTTAAAGAACACCATCGAGACAGTGAAAGGCAACTTACAAAAAGAACAGGAGAAAATGTTTGCAGACCACATACAGTGAATCCCCATTGTTACTGGATCCCGTATTTGTGAACTAGACTGCTTGCTAAAATGTACAAATGTACGTATAACCTCAAACCAATGCTCACAGAGCTTTCCCGGGTTAGTTGCAGACACATGCAAAGCAGGGAGAGATGCAGAGTTCCCAGCCAAGGTCAAACGAGGACAGGGCTCTGCCTTCTGTCTCCAGCTCTCTGAGGAAGGTTTCCCAGAGGGTGAAGACAGCAGGGGGCAGTGCCTTTAGTTCAAGAAGCTCCAGCTCTGGAGCCATTTGGATGGAGTATGAACCCCAGCTTGAAAGGGTTAGTTCACGGGGTAGCCTAACATTTCACTGAACCTCATATTCTCTTTTGTAAAATAAAGAAAACGGAAGCTACAGGAAAAATTGTTTTGGGATTTAAGATTATAATCTGTGTAAGATGTGTGTGTATATATATCCTTTTTCTAGGAGCAATGAATGGTTCAGTGACTTTATAGAACTTAACTACCAGGAATACCAAGAACTGATTGTGTCTGATATGGAACTTGTATCCAGAATGTATAAAGAAGCCTTACAACTCAATGAATAACCCAATCGAAAAATGGGCAAAGGATTTGAACAGATATTTCTCCAAAGAAGATATATAAATGGCCAATAAGCACATTAAGAGATGCTCAATATCATTAGCCGTTAAAGAAATGCAACACAAATCACAACGGAATGGTCACGTTGAACCCACTAGGACAGCCATAACAAAAACGACAGATCCCAAGTGCTGGTGCAGACGCAGGGATACTGGAACCCTCAGGTGTTGCTAATGAGAATGTGAAATAGTGCAGCCATTTTGCCAAATAGTTTGGTGCACCTCAAAATGTTAACCATGAAGTTACCATACGACCCAACAATTCCACTCGTGGGTGTATACCCCAGAGAAATGAAAACAAAACCTTGCACAAGAATGTTCATAGCAACATTACATAATAGCCAAAAAGTGTAAGTAACTCAAATGCCCATCAACCGATGAATGGATAAATAAAATGTGATTTATCAATACAATAGAATACTATTTGGCCACACAATAAGGAATGAATCATTGATACGTGCTACAACACGGATGAACCTGGAAAACATGCTCAATGTAAGAGGCCAGTCAAGAAAGGCCACTCTCAGGGGAAGTGGGCAGTGAATACTAGTAAGTACAGCATTTCTTTTTAGTATGACAAAAATGCTCTAAAATTGACTGTGGCGACAATTGTACATACAATTCTGTGACTATACTAAAAACTACTGAGTTCTACATTTTAAATGGTGACATATCACAATAAAGCTTTTTAAAAGGTGTATGTACTTCCTTTATAGATTTTTTAAGGTTTTATTTATTTATTTTTAGAGAGTGGGGATGAGAGGGAGAAAGAGAGGGAGAGAAACATCAGTGTGTAGTCACCCTCTACGTGGCCCCCACTGGGGACCTGCCCCATAACCCACACATGTGCCCTGACTGGGAATTGAACCTGACTGGGAATTGAACCTTTGGTTCACAGCCCACACTCAATCCACTGAGCTATACCACCCAGGGCTCTTTGTAGATTTTAAATGGAAACTCCAGAAGTAATTCCCTTGCATAGTTACTTTATTAGTAAATCATACTTTAAGTTTAATTTGTACTTACATTATCAAAATAACAATCATAACCATCAGGAGAAGCTTTTTTCAAAGTTTCTTCCAGAGACTCTATCGTCTTATAGTTAAAGGCAACGTCAAATCCAAGCTTTTTAAGGTAGGCAACCTTATCATCAGACCCTGCCGCTCCAACAACTTTGCAGCCCTAAGTGGGGAAAAGATGGAAACCATTTATAAGTCCCAGGCACAGACCAACTCCCCGCTCCTGGCCTAACATGGTCCGGCCCCCCAGAACACCCTCCGAGGAGCTGAGCCACACGTGTATGAGGACACGACAAGGGGCCAAAAGGCCCCATGAGTGAAAGTAGTGCCTGCACCAGCGTTCACCCCAAGAGTAACTTCAGCTTGCCTCCGGCTCCCCAGCACATCCTTTCTGTGTTCATGCAGTTTGCAGTCCATTTCCATCTGCTGTTTTGACAACATTCACTTGCCTCTCGTTTATTTTGGGGCTTCTCTCCCCTTGCACTGACTCGCAAGCTATCACTTGGTGTCGTCGTCCGTTAGACTATTATTTTGGCTCAGATCTGGGACTCTCGTTTCATAGACAGCCCTCCTGGTAACGGCCCTCGTATTGTCTGATTTGGCCCCAAGCATTGGACTTGATGCTGCTTAATCACAGAGGAACTGGAGAACATTTTGAGAAGCACCTTCAGAATGAGACTAGAGATTCTACTGGCACATAGAAAGCAGCTCTTCGGAAAGCTCTCTTACATTCTGACTGTATCGTGAAGACCAGAATGTGAGCCGCTGTGCACTTTCAGTTAGGGAAAGACCTCTGGGGTCATGCATGGATCTGTACTAGCAATGGCTGCTATACACTGTCTCCATTCCTTCGTGACTCACGCAAAAATCTCTTGTACAAAAGCTACATCCTTTGTGCTTTTGCCTTTGAGCCTTATACACTCACAGGATGATCTCGTTTTCTCTTAAGACCTCAGTGCCTCCTTCACGTGGACAATTCCCACATCTATTAACTCCAGCCCTTGTCTCTCTGAGTGACTTCCAAATCAGTATTTCCAATAACCTTCCCACAGACAGCCTGGAGGGACCCCATAACCAATGTGTCTACAACAGGATAGGATGTCTTCCTTCCTTCTCCGTTTCCGTGTTGCTCCTCCTCTAGTCCCCACTGAAGTGAACGGTGCTACTCCGTCATCCAAACCCGAGACACGCGAATCATAGGCGATCTGTTTCCTTCCCTTTCTATCCACATCCAGTCACCAGCTGTTACTTTTGTTTGTTTGTTTCTTACCAAATATCCGTAAAAGCTTGTCCTGGCCTCCAATCTCTTCTGTCAACGCATCACACTTTTCATCTGAATTATCGTCAGAGTCTCCTAACCAGACCCCTTGTCTCTAACACTCTGTCCCCACGAACTGGGGAGCGAGGCCAGACAGATTTCTCTAGAATGCAGAACTAACCACGTCTCTCCTTTAAGGATCCACGTGTCATTAACTGCCAGGTTTACCTGGTAAATGCTGAAATGACATTTGATAAAATGCAACACCTATTCCTATTTATTTACTTGTAAATAAATTCTTCCCGCAACCGCCATACTAGCCTCACCTCTTCTTTGTATTCCAAGCTCCCACTGGCCCTGGAGACCAGCCTGAATCCTTGGCTATTGGCTGTAGCCCTGTATTCCTCGGTATTCCACCTAACTCCTTCCCTAGGAGCTAGGTTCTGAATTCTGCATCCCAGCCTCTGGCAAAGGACCAGCTAAGCCAGATCGCCGTGGAACACTCCTACTGGGGGACACATCCTGACTGAGTCTGAGCCGCCTGCTGCCTGTACCCCCACCCTCACATCAGATCTCCTGAACAGAGACACCTGCCCAAATCAGAACCAGTGTTTCCACATCCTCGGTCCTCCCAGGAATGAGTTCCCAAGCCATGGCCCCACTGCTCTGGGCTGAAAGCGGTGGCTTTTGCAATGGGCCCATGTAGGTGGTGACTCAGTTGTCTGTTGCCTCTCCATAAAGAGAGGAGATAAGGCTGTAACAAAAAATATTTGGTAAAAACTATGAAAGTAGTTACTGCTTACAAACTCGCTTGCTAGACAGAGGCCATTTATGATTTGATAGCTGCAATGCTGAAAGTAATGCTCAGGTCTTCTTGACTACACCATTTTCCTCACTCCCTCCATTTCTCAAGCATTCCAAATCTTCAATTTCTGAGCAAGAGCCATGAGACTAAACTCCGAGACTATGGGAGTCCGCTGTGTCTGCTGTTGTGTTTCCAGCGCTCGTGGTGGCTGTGGAGTAAATGTTTGCTCCCAGGGGAGGGCACTTACCTTGAGCTTAGCGATCTGCCCCACAACAGAGCCCACGGCCCCTGCGGCTGCATTCACCAGAACTGTGTCTCCGCCCTTCGCCCCGCAGATGTCGAGCAGGCCAAAGTAGGCCGTTAGGCTGAGGAAAGAACATTAAGGACATGTGGATGGATATGTTGCTTTGCTCTATAACTCATTCAGATACATCCCAAAGACGTTCTCAGCAGCCCACTGCCATGGGTCCAGGTAAAAGAAAACAAGAGGAAGTAAACATTAATGTTAATGGTCTACCTCATTCTTCCCTCCTCCTTCTCCCAAACAGAAATAAAGGTGATGGGACTGCGGCGGGAAGTGGCTGGTCAAGTCTCGGAGGTGAAAGAAGACAGGGCCCCCTTGAAGTCTGGGCATCTAAGAACAGAGAGCTTGTGCCTCATTCCCATGGAAGCCCTAGGGACACGGCAGGCTGCATGGGGAAAGCCTCTGTGTCATCCTGCGTTGCCACAGAGGCTCAGAGAGAAACACCTGGAGTGTCCCATGGCTCCTGAGCAGTACGGAAACACTCCTGAAACTTCTTCCTCTCACTGCGATGGGATGATGAAGTTAGCTCATGGGGACAGTATCACTGGGCCTGCAAGGCTGCAGCTCAGACAACACTGTGTGGTGATGGGGAGCAGGTGAAGAGACCACTACATGGCAGTGGATCGCCAGCTCAGAAGAAGGCGGGGCTGAAGACACAATGGGAAAAGTTACACCTTCGGCGGGAGACCAAACTAAAACTAAGACAGATCAAGTTCAAGAAGTTGTTGTCCCCTTTCTACTGACACTGAGCTGGCATTAGCCCTTGGAGCTTGCGTCAACCCTAGGGAAAAGAGAAAGGAAATTCTGGGCTTAAAACCTGAAATAATGTGAGAAATCACTGAGGTGAACTGAGTTTTTATTTTATTACACCAGCCAAAACGGGAGCTTGAAATAGGGATACAGTATAAATAGAAATATTTTAGGTTTTATTTTCAACCCTGGGTCTGAGCCAATGAAATCCATACCCATTATGATGACCATTAAGCCACTTTTGAAATTTCAGACAAATTCATGTAATGTTATTTCTATGTAAACAGACCCTACACGTTGGCGTAACTTCAGCTTCCTCAGCCTCTGACTGTACCTGAGGGTCCGTGAGAGTCGAGCACTGGAGGGAAAGGCAGTGGAAGGCAGAGGCAGCACTTTCTCCAAGGACCCAAACATCGAATAGTCCCTTAGCCCAGTGTCTTTTGAAAGATGAATGGAGCACCACCTGCCTCAGAATCGCCCTGAGTGTCTACTAGAAATTCAGATTCCAGGGCCCCACCCCAGACCCACTGATTGGAAATGCTGAGATGTGGAAATCTGAATTTTAATAAGACTCCAGGTGATTCTTACTAATGCTAGCCACCGAGAACCACCACCTCAATGAATGCTGACACCAGAGTGTGCTGGGCAAGCGGGCCTAGCCCCAAAAAGAAGCAGAGGGCACCTTTTTCTTCATGTCATTCTACCCATGACAACCAGAATACCCCTTCACCCAAGCTACCCTGTAGGCATTTCCACAGCTAGCTTTCGTTTGGGAACCAGGGGGAGGGAAGGAGAGAGGAGAGACATTGATCGGTTGCCTCTCGTACTCCGGGGACCAAACCCCTAACCTAGGTAAGTGTCCTGACTGGGAATTGAACCAGCGATCCTTTGCTTTTTGGGATGATGCCCAACCAACTGAGCCACACCAGTCAGGGCTCCACAGTCAGCTTTCTATTCAATCTCTTGATCTAAGGTTCCCAAGGCCTTTTCCAAACATCGCCAGTTTTTAAAAATAAAATGACGATTACATGGATTACATGGAGAAGCCAACAGTCAAGACCTTCTGGAGGGAAATTCAAGACACACTTTAAGCAGGACAGAATCAACAGGCTGGACAGCAAAACACGTGAATTCTTCCAACTCAACTGAGAAAAGAGAAAGGTCCTATTGAAGGCAGTAATGTGATGCTTTGGGGGGTGTTAAATCTGCAGAGCCTGAATAACTGAAAGACATCCCTAGGTTTCTAAGTTGAACTTCTTTTATAGTCCATGGCAGAAGTGCCAATATTCTTGAAGGGCTGACCTATCCCATTGATAAAGTAGCTCATAATGGCAGGAATTCTCCAAGAGCAGGTGGTCGTGTCACTAGAGGAGGCTGAAGACAGGCATGGCATCCTCCTCCCCGTCCGTTCATCACCGAGAGCAGCTGGGATAAAGTCGCCTGGAGTAGAAATGCACTCCCTAGGGGCTTGGAGCAGGCGAACACGAAATATACACAAAGGAATAAATTATCCTCTGTTGTAGGACTCAAGATCTCCTAACGTTTTCAAATTACTTCTCCCCACTCAGTCATTAAGAGACTTTCTCTTAGGTCTCCTCACGCCTACCTTCACACCTGTGCTCCGACACCTGGCCCACGATTTTGGGAGACGGATGTGTGGGATAAAGGTGGGAGGAAGAGCTCTCACCAGTAGAAGGGACAGGGCAGGCAGGAACGACCAGGAATGCTGTAATTCTGTATCGTGCCCACTGAATGTCACATGGTGTGAAGCATCCTCTAGTCTCACAATGCTGTCCCTTGGCTGTGGCAACTCTGAACAGTCCACTCTCTGAGTGGAATATGGTCTTGGGGTATAAGGGAGTAGTTTTTGTTAGAGGCTGATCATGAGGGCATACAGTTCCATTTCATTTTTTAAAAGTCCTTTAAAGTATGAAAAAGAAAGAGGGAGGGCAGGTGGGAAAAAGGAAGGAAGTGAAAGAGGGAGGGAGGGGAAAGATCACACAACATAGTGAAAGAATGGAAATAAATGAATTCCAGGCTAGAAAAGTAGTTTTGGGGTCTCCAAGAGAGAATTCAATCGGCCTTGCTTTCCCAAGGCATACAGGGAAACACGAGGTCCGAAGTGCAGCTGGGACCTGGGGAGTAGACACAGGGTGAATTGACTAGGAGCCTTCCTGAGTGGTAGGAAGAACTTCCTGAGGCCAAGAGACATTTGAGTATTTTAAATCTGTACCAAGCTGAGAGACTGAGCCACCCATACTTGTGATTCATCGTAGTTAAGGAATTATTTTGCTGTGTATAATATGTACTTTTTGCCCAAATTTTTGAGAGAAAAATAAGGATGCGCATTATACACGGGTAGCACTAAACTGTGGATGCACATTATACATGGCAAGATATGGTGATTAAAGTTCAAATCTGCTTGCCCCTCAGGAAACTCAGAAGTGTATAGGGAAAGGGGAGGAAGAATACAGACACTAAAAAGTCAAGGTAGATTGAACTCTTTCCCTTTTTAACTTATGAAATGGAGGCAGAGATGAGTGACAAGTGAAGATGAGACCGTCCCAGGGACAGAAGGAGGTAGTGCCTTTGAATGACCGTTTGCCAGCTGCTTGAGAGGGATCGGGATCATGCCCCATGTTGCTTCTCACTCCTTCTTCCTCCTTGTACCTGAGTGTCTCTGATCTGCTTTTCTCTCTCTTTCCTTCCGCCTTGAGACTAACTTTAGCTTAGCCTTTCCTCTGCTCTTAGTGCCACCATCTTCTCTAACCCGCCCCTGAACACAGAATGTCTTTTTTTTAAGGTTTTATTTATTTATTTTTAGAGAGAGGGGAAGGGAGGAAGAAAGAGAAGGAGAGAAACATCAATGTGTGGTTGCCTCTCACACACCCCCATCTGGAGACCTGGCTGCAGTCCAGGCATGTGCCCTGACTGGGAATCGAACCAGTGGCCCTTTGGTTCACAGGCCAGCACTTAATCCACTGAGCTATGCCAGCCAGGGCAGAATGTCTTGTCTCCTCATACTGACCAAGTTTTGGACAAACCATTTTGGAAACGCAGAGTGTCAGGCATTCAAACAAATGACATGTACCCACCAAACTCACCCTGTCATGCCAACTGTCCCCAGCCTCAAAGACAGAGGTAACGTGTCTGGCCACTCCTCAGGCAGCGTCTCCAGTTGTTTTCCATCAGCAATGGAGTGTGTTGTCCAGCCCGAAGGAGCTGAAACAATAGCTCCTGTCGGGAAGGCTGAGTTTTTACTTTCCACAACTCTGAAAGATAAATCACATCAAGACACGTGAAACCTCCTGCCTCCGCAGAGTCGGAACACTGTGTGGCCAGCGCACACAGGAAGCACTGAGGTTGACAGTCCTTGAATGAATACCCACCCACGTCTCCCCATCTCAACTCTCAGCCATTGGTCTCTCCTTCTTCTGAAGAAAATATATGGGCCATCAGAGAGGAACTCTCTCAACTGGCCCAGCATCTGGCCCTGTCCTAATCCACTCCTCTCTGTAAGAAAGAGGTGTCCGTCCTCTGTCTCAATATGCCCTGAGCACCAGCAGCTTATGCTCTTCAGGGCTCACTCTCCATTCTTCAGCCCTTCCTCCCTCCTGCATCATTAACATTTTCCTCTCTACTGTTCCTTCCCCTTAGTATGCAAGTATGCTCAACCCCCCCATTTCACAACCCCGTTTTCTCCTTCCTTACCCCCAGTGTAACACCCTACTACTCCACTAAGGCCACAACTGCCCCCATAGCAAACTCCAGTGGGCACTCTTCACTCATTACCCGATTCGACCTTTCACTGTGTCCAGCACGCTGGGTCTCCCAGCCTCTTCCCCGCTGGTTTTCACCCCTCCCTCCAAGCTGCTCCTTTTTTCTTTTCGGTCTCATTTGCTTATTCCCTTTCCTCCATTGTCCCCCATTCTTACCACTTTTTACTATTTCCCCCAACCCAGATCATAAATTTATTGATATGTAACATACATCTATTTTAGAAAATTTAAAACATATAAAATAAAAAGATAACTTCTAATCCTATGAAACAAAGATAACTTGTAATATTTTGGTGTATTTTGTAGCAATCTTAATGATTTATTTTTAAATGTGTGTACACTTATTTACATAATGGAAGTAATTTTATGTTTTGTAACCTTTTTTTCTCAACATTATACTAGTCTATATAAGTTGTACTTTTTCTCATGTTAGTAAGAGCCTTCAAAAACTATAATGAATTTAATTATTTCTCCATTATTAGACATTTATACTACTTCCAGTATTTTTCTTAATGTAAATCACACTTCAATTTATAATAATAAAAAAGAATGTATTATTTTCTTAGGCAGTATTTCTCTAAATGAAATTACTAGGCTAGAGAGTATTAAAACATTTGTAACTATTGCTGTATATTCCTTTCTAGAAGGTTATGCCACCTTTTGCTTCTACACTCAATATTAAGAGTATCATAACAACATTTCTATTATTGGGTATTATGAAAAAAAAAACTTTGCCAATTCAACAAACACAAATACATGTTCATTTCTCTGATTATTAGCAAGAAATGTGTAAGACCTATATGAAGAAAACTTAGATAGGCCATCACACAAAAATGGATAAATGGAGAGCTATAATTTATATTTAGAAATACTGTAGAGATAGCAGTTTTCTCTAAATGAATCTATAGTCATTGAAGTTGCAATAAAAATCCAAGTAAGATTTCAATAAATGGTATAACTGACTAGTCATTTGGACATCAAGTAAACACTTCAGTCCTTATTCCAAACTAAAAATAAAATGACTCCAAGAGTTAAAAGTGAAAAATTGAAATTTAAAATGTGAAAAATGTAAATAAAAATGCTAGAAGAAAATAAATATTTTAGCTATTTCAGAGAGAATACCTTTATCATCATGCAATGAAACCAAGAAGCCATAATTATAAAATTAATAATGGAATCTCATAAAATGTTCAAACTATGATTGGACACAGGAAAAAGATAAAGATGAACAAAGACCCAACTATTTACAAAAGTAATATTCCTAACAGATGAGAAGCTTTTACAAATCAATATAAAAAAGTGAAAAGACCTAAAGGAAAAGGGCAAAGGACATAAATAGATGATTCACAGAAGAAATTGATTATTAATTTACAAAAAGAATGTCAACATCACTAATGATGAAAGAAATGCAAATTAAACTGAGCAAGAAGTATCGACATAGTCCCCTCACATTGCCAAGATCAATGGTGAGCAGTGGGGATACAGGTGCGTGGGACACAGGGTCTTCAAGATGTTATTCTTGGGAGTGGAAACTCACACAATCACTTCAAAGACCAATTTATCACCAACTCTTCAAATTAAAAATGTGCATCTCCTTTGACCTAGAATTTATACTTCTGGAAATTTGATGTAAAACAATATTCATCCAAGCGGTCAAAGAATATACAGACATGCACATATAAGTGCATACATGTTCCTTGCAGAACTATTTGTAGTAAAAAAAAAACCAAAAAACTGGAAACAGGTATCAGTAATGGATTAGTTAAATGGCAGATAACAATGGCATAACTTATAGCCATTAGAAGATAGGAAGTACCCTGGTTTGGCTCAGTGTATTGAGTGCCAGCCTGCAAACCAAAGTGTCCCTGGTTCAATTCCCAGTCAGGGCACATGTCTAGGTTGCAGGCCAGGTCCCCAACAGGGGGTGATCAAGAGGCAACCACACACTGATATTTCTCTCCCTCTATTTCTTCCTCCCTTCCCATCTCTAAAATAAATAAAGTCTTTTTTTAAAAAGAAGATAGGTAGTATAATTACATATTATCAACAAAGGATATCCATAACATATTGAGAAAAAGCAATTTGCTGAAGAGCCCTTAATCCTATTTTTTAAAATTATAAATGTTAGTGTGTACTGAACAATTTTTGAAACAATAATACATTAACAACAGCCATCTCTAAGCTTGAGATGATGTAGGAACTTCCAGTTTCCAAGATACAAATTTTTTGTTTTACTTGATTTTTTACAAAATAGTTATAAACTGGACAAACATTTTTTTTTTGTAATTAAAAGTAAGGATAACAAAATGAAATTGAAATGATGACAATTTCACTGCCCTTCCTCCCTTCCCATTGATCAGGAAAAGGACAGAATTCCCAACTTGCTTTGAAGTTCAAACAATGAGTGAACTACAAACACTGAAGGAATTGTGAGAGTGATGGACAGGCACAGGGCCCAGCAGAAGGTAAAGAGGAGACATATTTTCCAAACACTGAGACAAATGGAAACAATTACCTGGCCACTTGCTCCCCCATCATTGTGTCACCCTCCTTCAATCTTTTGGCCACCACTCTGGAAAAAAAAAATGCCATGCTTAATAAATAAGAGCACCTGGGACACGGAGTCCTGAGTTTCAAGCCAAATGTTTAACCACTGGGGAAGTGTGTGTAGAAAGGAAACTCTGATGCATGAGGGCAGTCCAGCTGGGTGAAATGTGGGGGGAAAGCTGTGACAGGTAGTTCAGTGCTGGGACCCCAAAGGAGCATTCTGGTGACATTTTTCCATGAATGAACGTGAGATTCTAACCATAATGCTCCACAGTGGGCGTGTTTCTACCAATGGCTTGAAAAACATACGAAACTCAGGTACCACTGGGAACATGCTATCCCAAACACGAGCTGTGATGCTGTGATGTATAATAAAAATCTATTATTTACATGTGTTCTCCTTGCTGACACAGAGCTCCTAAAACTCTTGGAATTTCCTAAGTGGTGGAGGCCTTCAAGGTCTTTTGTTATGTGAATGAAGCAACTGTGGGAAAGATGGTCCACCAGAGGATCATGACTGAGGGTTAGACCTTTCTTCCCACCCACACCCTTTACCTGATTGGGAGAGGAGCTGAGGGTTCAGTCATTAACTAATGGCCAATAATCTAATCAATCGTGTCTATGTAATGAGGTCTCCATAAAAAATCCTCCATACGAACAACGTTCCGAGAGGTCTGCGTTGGTGAGCACGTGGATTCATGGATTCGTGGGGAATGCAGTGCCCCTGGAAAGAGCCTCAAAGCCCTGAGCCCTGTCCCCATACCATGCTCTATGCATCTCTTTCCTCCAGCTGTCCCTGAGTTACATTCTTTTATAACAAGCCAGCGACTCTGTAAGCAAACTGGTTTCCAAAGTTCTGAGCTGCTCTAGCCAATTAATTGCATCCAAGGAGGCTGTGGTTTAGAACCTCTGGGTTGGTCAGCAGCACAGGGAACCACCTGGACTTGCAGTTGGTTCCTACAGCGGGGCGAACCCTCCTGTGGGACTGAGCCTTTAACTTGTGGGTTCGAACACGATCTCCAGGGACGTAGAGTCAGAAGTGAGTTCAATTGTAGGCACTCGGGTGGTGTCTAAGCTTTGACTATCAGTCATTTAAAAAAAAAGTTACTTAAAGGAAAGATGACTATATTACTGTATTTTGCTGTGTATAATATGCACTTTTTTGTCCAAATTTTTGAGGGAAAAATAAGGATGTGCGTTATACGTGGGTAGTGCTAAAACACTGGGTGCGCATTATATGCAGCAAAATTACCTAGGCAAAAAACTGCTGAGGGGTTTGTGGCCCACGAAGGCATTTATTTTCTCCCCTCCCAGAGTATTTACTGAGTACACAGTGTGAGTCAGCGGCAGATTACCCAAATTTAAACAATACAGGGAGACAGAAGGCAAGAAAATCTAACTTTGGTCTTCGCATATTCCTCTACTTAAGGTATTTGCCAGTAGTGAAGTGGGCAACTTGGAGATTGGCCTCTTTTTTCTTCTAATTTTTCTGGAAGCAATTCGGGTGAGCAGTGAGAGGCAAATTGTGGACATTAGGAGAGCTGACTGTGAAATGAAGGGGCCAGGGTAATCCCTTACCAAGCTTCTCTGAACTTGGCCTGCAAAAGGTGATCACCTGCAAATCCCACCACAGACACTGTGCGGGGAGAATCAAGCAGAAATGACTGTTTCGAATCAGTTGGATATTTTCAAAGAAGAACTACTTTAAAAGAGGGTCTAACACACAGTATGAGAATTTTTAGGAGGGAAATAATACCTCATATAAGGATCCACAGTGAGGAACAGAGCTTCCAGCAGGACCTCTACAAAGAGAAAGCATTCCACAGGCAATTAGAAACTCAAGGGCTGATGCGTGGTCCCTGGCATTCTAAATAACACAGATAATCTTTCGGCCTCAGGGCTGCCCTCTCCTCTGTGCCTTCTGTTGAAGAGGCAAGAAGGACTCTCACATCTGGCCCTACCGAGCCAGTTGTTGCTCATCATCATCATCATCACCTTTACTCAGCACTCCATGTTTTTCATGGACTATTTCACCTGATATTTTCAACAATTATTGTTTTCATTTTATTTAAGCTTAGGTTCAGTAACATGCCCAGGGCCGTATTTATAACCGCTATGTTACAGTGCTCACAGAGGGTTTCATTAGCAGTTCCGGTTGCTACTTAAGACTGTGCGTGTTGCTGGACCTTCTGTACCCATTCTCTGGAATTCTGAAGTCGAGTCCCGGCTATCCCAATTTAGCTGGATCAAAAACTTTGCCATGCTACTTAACTGCGTGCCCTTTTTGCAAAGCTCACCTACTGTAAACACCTCTTACAGACACTCCTTGGCGTCTGCTCTATAAAGCTCATTTTGAACATGTTATGAAGTATGTTGCCATTTTTCTCCCTTAGATATTTTTTACGTCGGACTTGAACAGACCCTTCCCCCAAGTGGACAGAAGGCCCCTCAGTGAAGGGTGAGGGTTTTTACCTCTTTGTCTCCTCACACAGAGAGTCTGAACTCTGCTCACAGACTGTCGGTCGCTACCCCACTGTCCTCATCAGACCCACCAGGACGGAGAGGAAATCTTCCCACGGTCTGGTCACAGTCATGCAGACAAATGCACCCAAGCATGAGTTTCAATTACTAAGAAAGAAGAGGGATCCTCCAACGTGAACTCAAGGTTTCATACAGAGAACTTTGACAGAGTCTCCGTGGCCTATTGCAAAATGGCCACGAAAACCTCCCATCTCTGTGTGGTTCCTCCCAATAAAATGTCTCCCACCAAGAAGTCTGTTTCCCTTTCCTAGGTCTGGGCTTGGCTATGTGACTGGCTTTGACAAGCTGACGAGCAGACATGACCCAGGTAGAGGTCTGAAAAGCACTTGCACATCGGAGCTTGGCAATTCTTGCTGCTCTGGATTCAAGTGAGCACTGGGAAAATAAAGAGCTCAAACTAGTCTGCTGGTAAGGCCACGCAGAAGAGTAATGAGCCGTGAACCGAGGCCCCAGAATTGTTTACCAGTAAACGATTGTTGTTTGAAGATGCTAAATTTTGGGGTAGTTTGTCATGCAGCAAAGGCTGGCTGATACAACCTCTTTCAACTCTAATCATATGATTATGCCTTACCTCCATTTTTTAAGGGCGGGAGTTCAACTGTCTTCATCTCAAAGTTACTGTCTGTAGGGTAGCCTTCAAAGTGCTTCTTCAAGGTCCAACTCTTAGCACGAACCATCCTGGCGCTCCTAGAACACAGCAAACATGTAGTCAAGTGTCACGAAGTGACTGGATTATCAGAGCTCCCTTAGCCATGGCACTGAGGCCAGACAGCCGGGTCTACCCACCATCTACTTCTTATTATTATCATTTAGCATCAGTCACATTTATTTAGTAGCCACTGTTTTTGCTGCTATGTTTTTGTAAGCACTTCATGTGCATCTTTGCATTTTATCCTCATACACTTCCCTATACATAAGGCATTATTATCATTGCCAGCGTACAGTGTACAGGAGAGAAAACGGAGGCTTCCTTGGAAATCTTCAAGGCCAGGAAAATGTAACCCAACACAGAAATTCTTCCCAGCCAACGCTAGGGTACTGAACAGCCAGCTGGGATGCAAATACTCTGTTTCTCATTGCATACCAAGCGAAGCCTAAGAAACAGCATCAAACACAAAGAACCAATTGGAAATCTATGCGCATCTTTCAAATGAATAGAGCAGTGATTTTCAACCTTTTTCATCTCATGGCACACATAAACTAATTACTCAATTTCTGAGGTACACCAGAAAATATAGCATACTCCAGAAAATATATTTTTGCTTATTTGACAAAAATAGGTATACTGTATTTTGCCACGTATAATGCACAATTTTTTCTGCAGAAATTTTTGAGGGAAAAATAAGGATGTGCATTATACATGGGTAGTACTAATTCTGTATCTATATAAATGTGTTCAATTCTTTCATTTATGCTTATGCTTTAAAAGTGCCACTCCAGCACACTGGCTGGTGTGGCTCAGTGGATTGAGTGTTAGCCTGCAAACCAAACAGTCTCTGGTTTGATTCCCAGTCAGGGTACATGCCTAGGTTGCAGGCCCAGGTCCCCAGTAGGGGGCGCATGAGAGTCAACCACACATTGATGTTTCTCCCTCTCCCACCCTTCCTTTCTGTTTAAAACTAAATAAAATCTTCTTTTTTAGTGTAACTCTAGAAAGCAATGATAGCCATATGCAAATAATACCCTGGAATACGATAATCAGCTTTGTTTCTAAATATAAATAAATAATTGAATTAAAAATTTAAAATGAATGATTTTCCCCCTTAAAGTCTGGGCTAAAAATGTAACTGTATATTATACACAGCAAATACGGTCATTTTGATTCATTCACACCAGATGACTACGGTTGTGTTGAAGCAGGAGCCAGCATAGGAAGAACTCTGAGACTGCAATACTGTCACTGGCCAGCATTTAGCACCCTGGCTGCCAGGGAATGCCTTTTACCAATTAGGTAGAATAAATAGTAAACCGAGGAGGGAGGAGGAAGGAGACAAGTCTCACGTGATAACTCAGCAGTCTCAAGCCTGGCCTGATAATCTTGCCAGGTATTCCAACATCACAAGACACACTATATTAGCAAGAAAGTACAAAAGTCTTTGAAATTCAATGTAACATTTCCACTATCTGGGAAAGCCTTGAAACTGTGCTTTCATCCCAAGGCCTGAAAGTGGGAGAGGGTCCCCAGTGCCCAAAGAAAGAGCCCATAAAATAACTTTGGTTAATTGCCCACCCCTGGTCACCACCTGTTTTACGAGGGAGTCTCTGATGCTCACAGAAAGAGCCCATAAATAACTTTGTAAAATGCCCCAATTTTAATTGACTGTCTCCAGTAACCTATTTGTTTTACAAGATGAACAAATGGGGTTGGGAGCAAGATAAGGATTCTGGGGGACAGACCCCCATTCATCCCTAAATTTGGGTAGTCACATTTCCCCAGGAAAGTTGGCACCGCATTTACCTGTTAATCAATATGTAACTTTTTTCCCTCCTATCCCACCAACTATATAAATCCTGAGAACAAAGCGCTCTCTCTCTCTCTCTCCCCCCCTCCCCCTCTGGGGCTCAGGATGCTCTTGGCTCTCGGGCCACAGGGCCTCTGGCCACCCAGCCTTAGTCTGCCCAGGGGCTTGCCACCCTGGTCTTCAGCCGCTCTTGCTTTTCTCACCCTGCTTTGCCCTGAAACTTTCTCTTTCACCCCCTACTCTACCCAGTACTATTCTCTTCCATGGAAGCGAGCCACTAATAAACTGATGACATACTACTAGATTTGCTGATATGTAATTCTTTACATGCATCAGCAAGAAGAACCAGGTCTCTCCTATCAACAGTGTTGCTTATTGCCATTTTTTTCTTTGGCAACCTAAGGGGAAAGAGGTCACTATTTACCTGGCTAAACAGTCAAGCGTATGTTTTAAAAATTATTGTGGCACACCGGTTGAAAAGTCTCTGGGATAGCGCAACAGGATCTAAGACAGTCCCAGGAACAACCGAACACCACCGAGTGGCGCTGCTGCTCCAACCCATTTTCAGACACAAGTTTTCTTTGGCACCGAAGGGGGAAACCCGCACGAAACCGGGAGAAGGTCCTCCGCGAGGCTCTGACTTCCCGGCAGCACCGGGAACCGCGCCTTCCCCACCAGTGATGCCGCAGCCGCAGCCGCGGGCGGTTCCTCTCTGCCCCCGGCACCGATGCGGAGCCCCTGCGGCCTGGAGGGGACGCTTCTGCGTTGCCACTGGAGCGGCCGATCCCCAGCCCCGCTCTTCCTTCTGGATTCTTTTCCCAAAATGGCAGCTGCTGAGAATTCTGAACGCGCACAGTCTAAGAATCCTCCAGGAAAGGGCCTGCCCGCCGCGGTGGGCGCGGTTCCGGGAGCGTCCCGCCCCACTGAGCTGGGGGGCCGAGTGCGGACGTGTGCCCCCCCCACGCAGGCACTCACGCCGCAGGCTCCCGCCCCCGCGCGCCCACCAACCGAGCCCCGACCCCCGTTCTTCTTCCACACTGGTCCAGGTTTGGGGTGCCGCCAGCGCCCCGGCCAGTCCCCCTTCCCGGAGCAGCCAGCTGCGCCAGGCCACGCTCCTGCCTCCAGCACCCGTTCCCGGGCTCTTCAAGAAGTTTCGGGGGCGGCGGCTTAGCAACCTCCGCTCAGTGTCCTCCGATCGCACGCCCCGGAGGTTATTCAGCCAAAAGAGAGGGAGAGCAACGCGCAAACACTCCGCAAAGGGCGTTTAGCAGCTCAGCAGGAGGAAGAAGTAGGGCCGGAAGGGGAGCTTTACTTACAGCGGTCCGCGGGTTCCACTACCTGGAGAAGGCGGTTGAGATTGCTCAGCGGACCACCCGGGGCGAGGATTTACGTACAAGGTCCAGAGAGGGTGGGGCTTCTCCCAGGGCAGAGCTGGGTGTGTGCAGGCGTGCGTGCGTGCGTGTGTGTGTGTGTGAGATGTACAGTCGTACAGTCCCAGAGAGGGTGGGGCTTCTCCCAGGGCAGAGCTGGGTGTGTGTGTAAAAGCTGCCCGTTGGAGCCATGCCCGGGTGGTATTGCACCTACACCAGTGTCCTAACTGCGGCCCCGGCAGAACGATGATGCTGCGCAGGGAAAGGGGGTGGCCTCAGGCAGGGAGGTGCGAAGGCAGGGTCCCGAGGTCTGGTCCATTGCTGACTCTGGGCCAACCGCCCCCCACCTCCTCCTTTGCCCCGCAGCTAGTCAGGCACCAACCCCTCCACCCTGGGGCATGCGTGCTGGTCCCTTGTCTGCTGGTTCCTATTTTGCCTGCTGAACACAAGTTTGATGAGCTAATTCTAGGGTCACCTCCTCGGTGAGTCCTTCACAGACTCTCCCAGGGTGGAGTGAATGCTCCTGCCACTGGGGCCCCCACCCCGCGCCAGCCCTGCAACTTCCAACCCTTTCCTGGACCTCTCCCAGACTCCCGGGTCAGTTCTAAGGGAGGGGGTGTGCGCAATGTGAAGCCCCTGATGTTCGTTTTTGACTGCTCTGATAGGAAGCCAGCTGCCACCCCTTCCCGGTGGTGTAGCATTGAGCGAGTTACATAACCTCTTCCCACCTGAGTTCACCCATCTGCAAGATGGGGGTGTGAACAGCGCTTTGTGAAAATTACATGTCTTTTTAATGAACACCAAGTGCTTAGTCTAGCACAGGCAGGTAGTAAGCTCAATAAACGCTAGCTCCCAGTAACAATCTTTGTTGCGGGAACACCCAAACGGGTGTCGGGGAACTCCCGTCTGGTGATGAATGATCTTGACTCTTGCTTTCCTTTTGCTCTCGCTTAATTAAGTGCTTGGCTATTCAGCTTTGCGTTGGGGTTTATTGTCTGTGATTCCGAACCTCCAAATTAAGGGTCCATCATCTCGTCCATCCCCCTTAATGGCAGGAAAACATAAAAACTTCCCCTGAATTTCCTCCATTCCCCTCTCTGTAAGGTGACCAATGTCACCAGGGTGGTGTTTGCCCTTTCACTCCCTGCTCTGTAACCATTCATATCCATGTGGAAGGTCGTTTCCCGTCTTTACAGAAGGGGTCATTCTAAAGATGGTACTATGAACATTTCTCTTTTCTGATTTAACATCATGAACATCTCTCTCTCCAAGCACAGACATAACTTGCTCCTTACCAAGTTCATGGGTAATATTCCATAATTTGGGTGTATGATCATTTATTCCCCAAAGTTGAGGCTGTTTTGAGTCTTGTTTTGCTTTGCCATTATCAACAGGGCTGTGACCAGTGTTCCCGTCTGGAGCACTTCACATTCTAATGCTTTTATTCTTATACGCTAGGTTCCCCAAAGTGAGATTGTTAGGTCAAAGGATGTGTGTTTTTAATGTATTAGACTGAATCCTATGAAAGGGTTGATATTCAACCACTTTGCCCTAAGGCAAAAGCAGTTTTGTAAGGCTAAACCTAACATATTGTCAGACTACTTTCCCAGAACATTGCAGCAGTCGGTTCACATGCTACCATCGCTGTAGGACTCTCTGTTCCCCGAGGACGGACAACATCAGGACACCAGGACTGAGGCTGTCGTTGTGCTCACTGTTTGCCAGTCTGGTGGGTGCAAATGAACCCATGCCCTCTATCCTTGCCAAGACCATGAACTCAGATCTCACATTTATCTGTGCCCCTGCACCCACTTGTATCATTTAGGATATTTTTTTTCTTACAAGTTACACAATGCTCATACGGGGTTAAAAAATGACCCCGTATGAACATTGTGTAACCCTGTGTAACTGCAGGGTTATTGGCTTATGTGACTGAAAAGTCCAGAAGTAGGATGGGCTTCAAGCTTGGTGTGAATCACCACCTGGCATATTTCATGCTGATACACTACTTTGCATGACATCAGCATAATCCTAAAACTTGCTTTCTCGTAGTGACAGAGTGATTGCAGGAACTCTGTGAACTACAAGACAGAAAACCACCCATGTTCCCAAATTGCTAGCAAAACTCTCCTACCTCTCCTTGTTTGGACTGTCTCTAAACCCATCTCTGGCCAATTAATGACTGAAAAGCTTAGGTCTTGGTTACCTAAACCAATCATGTGTCATCTGGAATAGGATTCGTTTTTGCTCTTTGCCAGGCTTTCGATGAAGAAGGCACTAAGTGGAAGATTCAGAACTCCAGGAAGACTTCTCAGTTTGCTCTTGAAGGTTAAGGTTAAGTTATCATTAAATATTAGCTGTACGGTATTGCCAGTCTCACACAAAAGGTTTGATGGCTTTGGAAGCTTTCAACAAAATTGTTGAAAGAAATCTGGTGTCTCTGAGAGATTATATATTGCATTGCTAGGGCTGCCATAACACATACCATAGGTTGAGTGGCTTACAGAACCAAAATCGATTTCCCCATGGTTATGGAGGCTGGAAGTCCAAGATCAAAGTTGATGTGGACACCAGCCCAGTGTCCGAGGTGTTATGGATGAGATATGAGACAAATTCACACAGACTACCGAGTCCTGTGGAGGAAAAGGGACCGCACGGCTACTCTCTCAAGGGGAGAGTGCCTTGACCCTTGCCTTGACAAGATTTTATTGGGTTCAATTTGCACAGAAATAAAGCTCATCAATCATTGTCAGGAAGAAATGATTAAACAAGAGACAACATTCAAAGAACTTGGAGGGCCTATTTTGAGTCAGGGTCAGATAGCTAAGGGCTGTAAAACTTTGGGGAACAAACTCACTTCCTGCTTGGTCCCTTATTATTTAAATTGAGGGTATTAGCAAAGTAGGTTTCATAGGATTTTATGCATTCTTTCTTAGCCCTAGAGAACCTGCCCTTTCCAGCACAGGGCTGCACCGCCCTGTCATTGTTTCAGACTTAAGTCAGGCAGGGGAAGTAAGGCAGCCAAGAGATTAGGAGACTTCTCGCAGACAGAATGAGGACTCAGGCTGTGTCAAAGCTGGGGGATGAGGGTCCATCACCCCCTTTTGTTATAGCCCCCCAAGTCCTTCCCTGGGGCCTTCCTTAAGGAATCTTATCTGTCACTGGCTAACTGATCTAACACTGGAGGCCAGGCAGGGTGAAGAAAAAGGAGCAGAAGTGGCACTCCTGCCAGGGAGATAAGCTTTGTCTCCTTAGTGGCTTATGGTCTGAAGATTGCTCACTCAGCCTTAGCCATGGGGGTTACAGCTTCTGAAACCAGGCAGGGCAGTTCCCAACACAAAGTGTTGGCAGGTGAGGGTTCTGCAAAGTCCTCGCTCCTTGGCTTGCTGATGGCCTCCCTCTTTCTGTGTCTTCACATGGACATTTCTCTGTCCTGGCACATCCCTGGTGTCCCTCTCTCTCTCCTTTAAGAACACCAGTCATGTGGGATTAGGGACCCACCTAACTGTCTCTATGGAAGTGAATCATCTCTTTCAAGGGCCTGTCTCCACAAATACAGTCCCATGGGTATGAGCCCACTCATAGGAACTCATCTAACCTTAATCACTTCTTTAAAGTTCTGTCTCCAAATTCAGTTATATTCTGAGGTGCTGGGGTTGGGACTTCAACACACGAATTTGGGGGAACACAATTCAGCCCATAACAGAGTGTTGGGTTACAATGTGGTGAAGGCGTACTGCGAGGCATCGTGCAGCAATCAGAAGCACCGGGTCAGCTGTGCGGGAAGCAGCCTGGATGAACCCTGAAAGCACAATGCTGCGTGAGAAAAGCAAGGAACAGAGTGATGCAGGAAACCCAACACCACTTCCATAAACTACAAGGATATGCCCATGGCACACATTATGCAAGAACATTTACCAAAACCCAAAACTGTACATCAAACATGTCACAAGAGTTGCTGATAGCAGGAGGAGAAAAAGAGTAGAGAACGGAGAGTTTTTGTTTGTTTTCAAGGAACACAGATGAATGAAAGAGAAACTGGAGAGAGACAGAGAGAGAATTCAGCAGACCAGTGGTGATAGTGTACCATAAATTCTGATGAACTCAACCCTTTGGGCCCGAGGTACAAAATCAAATATTAGCAGCAAAGAAACCAGGACACCCCGCCCCCACCTCCTTAAGCAGTGGAGTCAAAGAGAGATTTTGCTGCAGTCCAGCTCCATGGACACAGGACAGCCTCCTTCCCTTTTTTACCTGAAATATTTAGTCCAAGTGGTGACATCCAATTGCAACATGTCTTTTCCCATTTGGGGCTCAGAGAGTGTACAGTTTCTCCATTCTCTAACAGAAATGTTGCAAAGCAACAAAAGTAAAAAACAGATATAATTAATGGTAGAGAACCAGATACAAAGACTTTGAAAAAATGTCTCAAGCTCGGTAGGTCCAAGGGCAGACCATGCTGCTTCCCTGACCGATACACAGCCTCCCCTTTGTACTTCCCCGATTCTGTTCAGGGGAGCAGTGTGCTCAGTTAGAGGGCTCGCCTTTCCGGGCTCCTTTGTAGCTGGGGTTTTGACACAGTTCTGCTCAGTAAGACATGACCAGCAATCTAATGGGTAGGGCTTTTAGGAAAGTTATTGGTGTCCTGATTCAAATAAAAGGTAACAAACTCAACAGACATGCTTCTCTTGTCCTTTGTGCTTCCTGTCCGGAATGTAGAGTGCTTCTCCGTGCAACAAACATTTTGTGACTGTGGAGAAGAAAGCCACTCACTCAAGATGACAGGAGAGCAGAGGATAGGAATCTGGTTTCTTGAGCCCTGGACTTCCTACTCTGGACTCCTTGTTAAATTGCGGGGTGGGGGGGGGTGGGGGAGTGCTTTGTAAGCCATTGTGGTTTTGGATTCTTTCTTTTTTAGTTCCTTTAGAATTATTTTATTAAATTATAAATGTCCAATAGCTTCTTAACTCTATACAGGCACTTAATGTTTCTAAAGGAAAAATGTTATGTCTTATTACACCGTGATCCTGGCTAACAGCTTTGCAAAACTTTGAGAAAAAGGTTTCACATGTCACCTGGAACTTACAGACTTAACATTGTCAAAGGAGGAATGCTTCTACATTCTTACAAAGACCACTAGAAATAAACAACAATTAAAAAGCTAAGAAACTGTCTCAAATGTCTTTTTTTTTTTTTTTTTTTCCAGTCCTTCCGCCACAGCAGGGTAACATTATTCCGTAATCCAATCCACTCACACACCGGCTCTCCACGTCCGCTGTGGTGTCTCCTGCCGCAGCACTGCACACGGACACTGGGCTGAGATGAGTTTCCTTCACGTTGTTGTTCAATGACCTGAAGGTGCTCCGTCACCTCTGGGCTGTCAGCTTCTCCTGTTTCTACAGTGAAGCCCAGGCAAACAGGAAGGAACTCAACATCGGCTTCTCCCTCCACAACCCCCACTCCCTCCACTTCTCCAGGGCCTGAGTTTCCTCCACCACAGGGTCCTCCATGTTCCTGCTGCCACTAAAATTTCCATTCTCCATTGGGCCATAGTTAGAAGGTTGCTGGTTATCATTTCCCAAATCATTACAATGTCCTTTTCCATAATTTCCTCCTCCACAGCTGTCATAACCACCTCCGTAGCCCCCAACCTTGGTCTGGTTTCTGAAACCACTGAAAACAGCACTGAAATAGGCTAAGCCTGGGCAAACTTCCTGGTGAGAATTTATCAAGTCCAACTGTCTTTTGGGTAAAGGAAGGACTATTAGGAAATTGGTTAGGATGCCACTCACCTCAGCTCTTAGCCTGGGGGGTGAAAATTTCCAAAGCTCACCTGGCCCATGTGGAGTGGAATCCAGGGAAGCACATACTATTCGTCCCCACTGCAGAAGTGTCAAGGTCATGTAACAAGGGAAGACTGAGGGACTGTCCCAGATGAAAGGAGACTGAAGGAACAGGAGACTGAATGCGGCTCACGGATCTGGACTGAACTGAGGCAGAGAGGATAGAGCTCTGGAGAACTGTGAGGTGGACTCTAAATTAGATCAGGAGTCGGCGAGCTACATGTGACCCTCTGGTCAAATCCAGCCGACTGTCTATTTCTGGGTAGCCTGAAAGCTAAATGGTGTTTACATTTAAAAAAAATTGTGGCGAAAAACGCCTAACATCAAATTTACCACCTTAACCACTTTAGACTGTGTAGGTGAAGTATTAACTATTGTCACATTATTGTCTTACAGGTCTCTGGAACTTTTTCACCCCACAACACTGAACCTCTGTGCCCACTGAACCACAACGCCCCACTCCTGTCTCCCCACGCCGCCCACGACCACAGTTTTGTGCTGCGGTCAGGCTGCAGCTGGGTCGAAGGTCTCCTGAAGGTGGGTAAGGCGTCGGCGATGGGTAACAGACGACAACACGACTCAGAGGACGGTGAAGCTCTGTTCTGTTTATTGCAAGTACAAACAGATTTTTATATTTTCATTTTTGGCAGTGATTAACATTTGTGATTAGGTGAAGCAGGAAGTTTTTTACCCAAACATCTAGTCATGCTAATCTAGTAACCTATGAAATGCAAACAATTAGAAAGAGCTGCATGTACAGAGTTTGAATGTCTTATTGTTTATTAAAGTTCTCAGAATTTGTCATGGGGCAAAAGGATACGCTCGATTGGATAGAGGTCTCTGGTAATTATTTCTACATGTTTGGTTTGTAATAGCTAACCAGCTTTTCTTATTTCTTTGCCTGTCTAATTCTAATTGATATATATTCCTATTCAAGGTAAAAGAGGGGCTGTTACTTCAACAACTTTTAGACATTCAGGGGCTATTTCATTAGAGGGGATTTTATTCTCTGATCAAGAAATGATTTTATACAACTTTATTGGAATTATTCAAATCAATAAACCTAAAATATAATTATCTAACAATCCCACCACCTTTTGATCACCAAAACAAACACGTAAGGAGAGATAGAGAGGAAATCTAACCACAATAAACCTTTTGACCTAAAAGGTGATAATTTTATTAAATTTTATAGGATATAGGCCATTCTTGACTTCTCATGTCTTATTCTATTTCTATTTGTTTAATTCAGAAAGTTCCTTTTTGAAGCTGCTGCATGATAGGGGGAAATGTGGGCAAAATCCTTTGACAAGTTGGCGGAGTAGTGACCTGTTTTGTTTCTTAGTAAAAAAACACCAGGGAGGTCTGCTCTGAGCTAACCTTTCCATGAACTTTAGACTATAATAAGGCACTTAGACTCCATCCTTATTGACCATTCTAATGCCATCCTCATTATATGCCCCTGTATAAGGCAATGGGGGATCTGGAACCCTCTGGAGACTATTAGCTCCTCTTTGGGGATACCATAATTTACCATTAATCCAATATGCTACCTAGGGGTATCCCTGGGCTGTGGGTAGGGGTCTATATAGTTTTTTCTTATTTTCTTGGAAAACCCTTTGTATCTGTGGGTAAGGAACAGGCATGGGAAAAATCTATGAACAATTCAGCCTGTTATGACTGATTCATGAATTCTTTTATGGGAACAATCGAGGATAATTTCTTACTCAGGTTTATAAACACCTTGTTTACACAATTTGGGCATGATTCAATAGTCTGGAGAGAACTAGTTGTCCCTTCAGAATTTCCCTCAAAATCAATCACTGACTTTGAGCCTCTCTTTCTTCATGGCCTATTCTTATGTGAAATCAGGACACAAAGCAAGACCATGAGTAATATCAACAAGGAGTTATTAAGAGCAATCCCAGGAAAATTACCGCCCCCTTTTATATGCCATGTTGTCTTCCAGGAAGATGGATTCCTTGAATTCCCTCTTTCCACGTCCTGGACCTTGTCAGACAACATGGTTGGAAGAGGATGTGGCAGTTTTGCTCCCGTGTCTGTAGGCCCAACTCCTTCAGATGCCTTACAGAAGTGGAATCATACAGTATTTGCTTTTTTGGTGACAAGTTTATTTCAGTTAGCATGTTTCGTCCATTTTGTAGCACGTGACAGGATTTCCCTTTTTTCTTTTCAAGGCTGAATAATGTTCCATTGTTTTGTCCATTCAAATAGCTAGAAAATACTTATTACAGATTATTCCTATTATATAGCTTTCTATATACATCAGTGGGAGCCTTTGATGTACGCACTTGGTTCATAAGAAAACTTGGGTCCCCCGAGGAGGTATAAGAAAGGAAGGAGGGAAGAGAAGTCAAAAAAGGAAAGAAGGAAAATAAATGACCCCAAATTTTGGAAGGCAATGAGGCAGGATTCAGAGACATTTTAGTCTGCCCTAGCTTCTCATTATTATGGAATGAAATCGGCCCCGAAGCTTCTTATATCAAATTATTTGTTTTATATCAAAAGAATTTCAGGTGAAGGCAAGTTATATTTCAAATGCTCTTGTTATTTAGGTCAAAGTTACTAGTGATATGAAATTCATAAATTGTATAGTAACAGTTTGTTTTTCTCATTAAAACATTAAAAATTATATAATAGGTGTAGTATTGTTGTGTTAAGGCACTTGCTGACATAAAGAAAGGTAAATTTAAGTTGGGAGCCTGCAGGTCTGGTCAAGTTCAGGGAAAGTCCCTGAATCAGCCTGTGACTTGGCAATTTTCTATTAAGGCAATTTCTATAGAGAGTGACTCTGAAATTCATTAACCAAAGATTATTTTTAAACCACTTTGCCTTCTCAATTTGCTTATTTTCAACAGTGAGTAATAAAAATAATGTTTACTTTTCCCATTAAAGGTTATGCAGACAGGCCCACAGGTATTTGTGCAGGAGGTGGGATGGCCGGAAGAACTGGATCTGAATGCTGGCCTGGCCTCTAACCTGCTTTGCACCTTAGGGTGACTCACGTGTCTTCAGGGGCAAATGCTTCACCCACGTCACTGAACGATCCGTGCATGTTCACACACCTGATGGAGCCGTGATATAGCGTACACAAAAACAATTTCCAGCCTCTGAGGGCGACACCAATAAGGGTTTATGAGGATGAACACAGGTACTGACGTGCTGTCATAGGAATAAGCAATCGAAAACATGCATTCTCATGGAGAGACAGGATCTGCTGACCTTTTTGATTTTCTGCGTTTGCCCTCTAGATCCACACCCCAACCTGCTCCTCACCAGGCGGCCCCTTCCCTCCAGCTTCTGATTGTTTGGGTGGGTCCGGTGATGATTCTCACTGTAGGTTACTTGGGGGTGGCCAGGTCCCGCTAACAAAAGCCACAGCACCTGCAGGCTGCCCCTGGGCACTCCTTGCTCCCCTGACCCCTTCCAACCCAAGTGGTTGGGGGTGGGGTATCTACTCTGTCTTTTACCATTCTTTGTCACACCAAGTTCAAGGAGGGCACAGACTAGATAGCAAGAGGGTGTTGTTCAGAAGTTGGCCCCACGGCCGGCCAGCCACAGCACCCACAGGAATGGCTGTGCCATGGGAATGGGTCACCATTAAGTATATTAGAGTCTTCCTCCTCCAGGTGTGGCCCCCAACCAGCAGCAACAGCAGCCCCAGCTGTGAGCTTGTTAGAAATGGAAATGCAGAGTCTAGGACCCACTTCAGACCTCCTGGCTCATACAAACCACCTTTTAAACAAGACCTCCAGGTGAGTCTGATGCACATCTTACAGTCTGAGAAGTACTGTGTTAAAGTTTTCTATGTGGGGAACCTGGAAAAATACTAGTCCTGCATTGTTAATGGTCCTCTAGGCATGAAGGTGTAAGTTCGTGCACATGTGTGTAATCTAAATGACCTTGTGGCCCCTAATACTCTCCCCTTCACACATCACTCCATCATCTCAGGAAATCATCCCAGCTCCTGCCAGGCACTCTGAAGCCATGAGTTTGTTCTGGAGTCTCTGCTTGCTACTTCATTATCTTCTTATACCAGGCTGTCATCTCCCTGAAGCGTGCCTGCTCCACACAATGCTACCTCTGCATCCCGTGACCTCCACACAGCCATGGCAGTCTCCTTCCACCAGTGCCCCTCAGCCCCATGGTGGCCTTCAAAATTCTGCTCATTCGGGGGTAGGGTTTAGTAACAAGCACCCGTGTCCCACTGCTGGAATGCAACGTGCCCAGTTAGAAGCTTTTGGCCAGGAGAAGTGAGTCAGCAAGAAAGCAGTTTACATCCTTTGCTCTTTCTGGAAGGCTTGGTTGAAGAAACACCTCTTGGCTGGGTCCCCGTAGCAGAGACTGAGGGCTCTGCCCTGACATGTCGGGGCCTATGCTGAGAGAGTGGCTGAAATGCCACGCTGGCATTTGCCAAAGCCTTCGCTGCTCTAGTCAGGCCTCGTGAAAGCCTCTCCTCGTGAAAGGAACAAGGCGGCAGGTAGGAGTAGGGTGACAAGGAACTAATATATATATAATGAAAAAATAAGCACAGAAAAAGAGAAAGGAATGAGGAGGTGGCAGAGCATAAAGCTCAACTTTAATACCCTTGTGGGTCTTTTATTTATGTGCTCTGCTTGCCGTGGTTTTGTGTTTCTGGCCTTTTACTACCATAGTAATAATAATTGTGGGTTCGAATTTTAGTCCAAGAGAGTTTCAGATAAGATTCCCAGGTGCTTCATTACTATTACCCCATGGCCAATGCCTCCAGCTTCCTTGTTTCTCCCTTCCTCCATCAATTACTTCGGCACAGCCTGCAACACTAAATAAAACCAACCGTTGTCTCTGTCGTGCTTTCCCCATGAGCGTTACGGGCGAGAATCACGCAACCAGACGGACTGGTCGTCTGTTACCACAAACCATCACACCGGCACACTCGGCGCTGCCCCACAACCCCAGAAGTTCTCCCGTGTGTTCGCTTTCTCGCAGCGTGTGATAATAACATTACACCTTCCCTTCTGTTCTCCAACCTCAGCCCTCAGGAGATGATCTTCCCTTACTGAGAAACAGAAGCCATTCGACCAGAGACCTTGCCCGTTCGTTCGCGGTCGAAGTTGCGCAGGTCTGCATCCGCATGCATTTTCTCTTTCCTCCCTGTGAGGAGGGCGGGAGCGTCTCTCCTCCCACGGAAGGCTAATGTGATGCTTGGGTTGCACTCTGCCAGCCTTCCCAGGCTACTTGGGTTACTTATTTTCTTCAGCATAACCAGCCTCCTCTGTATCAACTAGAATGCTTTCCACTGCAAATAAAAAGACAAAAGTCACGTGTGGACTAAAGGCTCCTAAATTTATATTTCTGCTCATGCTGATTAGCACTTTCACATGTCCTTAAGCTTCCCGTGTAAAATCTTACCATGGAGAATATTTCTGAAATGGCTCTTGATCTAACTTTGTAGATTATTTAGGTGAAATGTAAATAGGAGTCAGCCTGCACACTGGAGATCTTTGTGTTTTTCCTCCCTGTAAAAACAGAGCCAAATGCCAGTGTTTACATTGTATGTTTGGCTCACAATCCTCTTAAACACCATCCTGTTACGAACCATGCCAGGGGAGTGGGCATTGGAGCTATGTTTAGCTCTCCCCTTCCGTCTATAAAACCATTGAGATAGATTTCTTTTCCCTTCTTAGATGCTTGGCTTAAAAAAAAGTGTTTTATTCATGAACTCGGAGGAAAGGCTAAGAAAAATGGAAACCATTTTTTAATGGTGGTTCTTAGCTATTATAACAGACTTGAAGGAATGGGTAGCGCCCTCTGGTGAAAAATTTTGGTACTGGCATAGAGTCAGTTGGGTTCACAGTTCAGTTGCAAAGTTAGGTCGCCAGGATGACTTCTCTCCAGAATCTGTGCTCGACAAGATTTTTATCTGTGTCTCTCTGGTGGTCAGCAAGTAAGCAGCTGGCTTCTGTCTCCTTGATGACCTAGGGAAGCAGGATATAAACCCACTTGGAGTGGCCAGTGTGAGTTGTGTGATTTTTCTGCTTGACCTAAGTAAGAATGCCACAGGAGTGGGAGAATTGTGAACTGAGTTTTTCCACAGAAGTAACTAGTGGGCTGAAGAGTAAGTGTGTGTGAAAAAAACTGGAAGAACCTTCCACCCTACCCTGTTCTTTAAGTGGATTCTGATAGCAAAGATAAGGAACAGATACTCTTTTTTTAAAAAGTAGGAATATGTCACGGAAGTGGAAGAGAGGTTCCATTTGCACAAATCTGACAGAATTTAAAAATAGGATTGACAATAAAATTTATAATATTCTAATTACATAAACCACATCACTCATCTGGCAGACCTCTGGGCTAGCAGATATCACCAAAAGGGAATTTTGAGCAATGCTGGTTTTGAGTTAGTTCCCCCAGTTTTATAATATTCTTTAATTTTTAAATAAGATCTTGCAGTGCCAATCCTTTGCCTTGTAAGTATGGAGAACTTTAAAATACTGTAATATCCCAAAGTCACATACAAGTGGAGATCAAAATAATCAGAATTTTTTAATTAAAAAATTGTATGTTTATTCTTACATGTTTAAACTTTAGTCACCTTCAAAGTTCTCTCCATTTTATGCAATACACCTATTGAGACATTTTTTCCACTGTTCAAAACAATTCTTGAATTCATCAATTTTGATGCCTTTTAGTGCTTCCATTATTTTTTGTTTCACCTCTTCCACATCAGCAAAACGTGTCAAAAAGACTTAGGGCTTTTTTTTTCATCCAGATAAATAAACAAACAAACAAAAAATGCTTCTCAGGGCAAGATCAGGTGCATAGGGAGGGTGGGGCATGTGGGTCATGCTGTTTTTGGTCAAAAACTGCTAAACTCTTAGAGCGTGTGAACAGGTGCACTGGTAAATTACTCATCACGAAATGAGCAAATGCGTTGAAAGAGTCTTCAAAACAATTCACTGAAGCCGAACACAGCCTCTCACAACAAACACCAGCTGGTACGCTGACACAGATGGGTTCCTAGAACACCCACGCAACGGGGAAAGCCTGTACTACAAGGGACCCACCCTCCCTAAGATAACTCCAGGTTTGGGGGGAGGTCCCCCCTCATATGGAATGGCTGTTTTTCAGTTACTGATTTATGGATGTGGAGGTGTGATGTTTTTACTCACTTATACAAATTAAGTTTTAGGCCAAGCAAGTTGATAAAAGATGAGGAAAGTATACTGAGTTTGAATGGAAAGACCTTTTTAAAAAAGTCTTGTATTCAGAAATTATAATAAGAAGTCCTCTCTCATTTTAGGTAAATGGAAATCACAGACACATCTCCACTGGTCGTGACTTTTGATCAGACCAAGCAGTGGTCATCGTCATAGCAACACAAGTGCCAGCTCTCTGGCCGGGGTTATGCCAGCCCGCTGCAACAGTGCAGACCCATTCAGTTAGAATTTATGGTCAGAGCACTTTCTTGTCTTTACTGTTTTGTCATTGGACACGTAGACAAAGCCAATCAACTCAAAATTATCTTACCCAGGTTATTCACCTAGTAAATTAGTGAACTTATTCATCAGTCAGAAAATATCTATGAAATGCTAATTACGTACAAGGCATTATGGGAACACAAAGAATTACAAGGTGTCGCCTTAATTTCTTTTTACAGACTTTTTTTTTAGAGCAGTTTTAAGTTCACAGTGGAATTGATGGGGTGGTGCAGAGATTTCCCAAATGCCCCTCCCCCACCACGGGCACAGCCTCCCCCATTATCAAGTTGATGAACCTACTTTGACATATCATGATCACCTGAGGTCCACAATTTACATCATGGTTCATTCTTGGTGTTGCAACTTTCTACTTGTTTGAATAAATGTATGATGACATGTGCCCATCATTACAGTGTCACATAGAGTATTTTCACCTCCCTAAAATTCTCTGTGCTCCGCCTCTCCATCCCTCCCTCCAACAGCCGCTGATCTTTTCACTGTCCCTATAGTTTTGCCTTTTCTAGAAAGAATGTCATACAGTTGGAATCATCCAGCACATAGCCTTTTCAAATTGCCTTCTTTTACTTACTAATATCCTTTAGTATTCCTTCATATCTTTTCATGGCTTGATAGCTTACTTCTTTTTAGTGCCAAATAATACTTACTCCTCTGTCTGTGTATACCACAGTTAATCCACTCCCCTACCGATGGATAACTTGGTGCTTCTAAGATTTGGCAATTCTGAATAAAGCTGCTATACACATGTGTATCCATGTGCAGGTTTGGGGCAGACATACATTTGCAGGTCCTTTGGGTGAATACCAAGGAGTGTGATGTCTAGATCATATGGTAAGAATATGTTTAATTTTATAAAAAAATGTCGATATGGAGAGATGCATTATGCAAGAGAGTTGACTTCAGGTGGTGAACACACAACACAATGCACAGTATTATGGAGTTGTACACCTGAAACCTACATAATTTTATTACCAATGCCACCCCAATAAACTCAACAGAAAGAAAATGCCAAGGTGTCTTCCCACCAGCCGTGAATGACAGTGCCTCTTGCTCCATATCCCCTCCAACACTCGGTGTTGTCGGGGTTCTGGATCTTGACCATTCGAATGGGTCTGTAGGTTTGTAGTCAGTGTTGTTTTAATTACACTTCCCCAATGACACATAATCCGGAACAACTTTTCATACACTTATCTGCTTTCTGTGCAAGGTGCATCTTCTTTGGTGAGGCTACTCTTAGGGTCTTTGACTCACCTTTTAATCCAGTTACTTGTTTTCTCATTATTGAGTTTTAAGAGTTCTTTGTACATTTTGGATAACAGTTCTTTATCAGATAGACGTGTCTTTTGCAAATATTTTCTTCCATTTTGTGGCTTGTCTTCTCATTCTCTTCACATTTTCTTTTGCAGAGCTGGAGTTTTTTAAATTTTAATGGAGTCTAGCTTATCAGTTATTTCCTTCATGGATCATGCCTTTGGTGTTGCCTCTTTAAAGCCACTGCCATACTCGAGTTGAGTAAGCTTTTTGAACTGTAATTTTATTTTTTAAATATATGTCCTTCAAAGCAATTCTTTCTCTACTTCGAAGGGAAAGATTTTAATCTTGAGACTTCTTGCAATTTGTGTGAATTAATTGTGAGTGTACTTGCAAATCTGCAAATATTATTAGTAGAGACTTCTACTTTGGAATAGAAGTATGTGTGCTTGGTCTGTGGCAAGTGACTGTCAAATGAAATGAAGTTTGTGAAAGTTTCAAGTCCATGTTGATTCCAGAAAATTGTGTTCCATATGACTTTCCAATACCGTTTATCAAAACTTAGAAATGCTGTAGAGATCAGTCCCAACGACCATCGTTCTAAACACAGCTGTGACCAAGTTGCTAATTGCTAAACTCTGCTAGCCTAAGTCAGCACACTAACCGAAGTCATTTGGCTGAAGGTTATCTGTAAAGGAATAGCTGTTTACTGTGCTGCTTACTTCTCCTTATGAAGAAATTCAGAGTACAAGTAGTTAAGACCGCACCTCAAAATTCCGTCCGTGATCATTCAGTCTTGAACTCTGGACTAAAAGAAATGGAGGTGAAGGCCAGAATTTAGGTAATAAGGATGTTTTGGTTTAAGATGTTATTATATGCAAAAAATTTATACTGGTCAAAACAACCCACCCAGAAGATTGTTCTGATTCACCGAACGCTGGTGATAACGGCCCCATTCCACTCCTTGCCTGGGTTCTGGCAGGGACAGCGAACGCCAAGCCTCGGGCTTCTTCCATCACAGTGCTGGGACAGAAAGCCGGGAAGAGAGAAGCTCGCTCGGTGGGCAGGGTTGTGGGGAAAGCATCATGAATGGGGTAGCCCCGCAGCTGCAGAGAGTAGTGCGTCCATTCCTGCTGGATCAAGTTGGAGAACTTTTTACAAACAATTTTGGATTCCATTAGCTCATTCTTTTCTGGTTTGTGTGTATTTTATGTGTATTTTACACCCCCCCCCCCCGCCCACACACACACAAACTAGTCTCAGACTTGGGGCAAGAGAGTCCTCTGCGTTTTTTAAGTTCTTAATCTATTTACTTTTCCCTCAGCCCCACGTCTAGTAGCATTCTTTGCATTTATTTTTTATTGTGATAAACATAAAATTTACCATCGGAGCCATTTTAAAGTGCACAGGTCAGTGGCATTAAGTCCCTTCACAACGTTGTGTGACCATCGCTTCGATCTAGTTCCAGAATTTTCCATCACCCCAAAGCAACTCCTGTAGCCACTAAGCATCCATTTACTGTTTCTTTTGCTCCAAGGAGAGAGCGGGGTTGTCACACGAGCGCGTGCCTGCTGCTGTGGTGAAAAAAAACTGTCCCCTGCTGAGGGCTAACCGCAAACCGGGTGACTTACAACCACAGAACTGTATTCTATCACAGTTCAAGTCTGAAATCAAGGTGTCCACCAAGCTGGTCCTTTCTGGGGCCTTTGAATTTGTTCCATGCTTATCTCCTAACTTCCAGAGGTGTCTGGCAATCCTTGGCGTTCCCAGGCTTGGGGTAGCGTAGCTCCGATTGCTGTCCTGTCTTCACAGCATAGTTTCCCCGGTGCGTGCATCCTTAGGCAGACACCAGCCGTGTGACTTCATTTTAATCAATTACATCTGCAAGGACCATGTTTCCAAATAAGGGTACATTTACAAGTCCTGGATGTTGGGAATTGAACATATCATTTGGGGGAGATATAATTCAACCCACAGCAGGAGCCATCACCAGGAAAGACAGTGACACTGGGCAGGGAACTCTGCACATTTGATCTATTGCCTTGGAGAAAAAATACCTTCTTCCTTTTCCAGCCAGGCAGTGTACCTTAAGCACCCTCTGTTGGCCGAGTGTGGAAATGCAGCTTGCGGAGCACAGCAAGGGATGCGGGTGTGCAGCTTAGAGGCCATAAAGTAATCACAGCTGCAGACCCAGGTTTCTCCTGCTTTGAAGAGAGCCTGTCCTGTAATAGTCTGACCTTGATTACGAAGCTCTGAATCAACTGTAGGATTGGGATGTGGGAAGAGTCCAAACAGAGGAGACGCTGAGGCTGAGTCCTGCAGGGTAGGGCGGGCTGGAGGGCCTCTCAGAGATAAAACATCTTCAGCAGAGGGACCAGAACGACCCAAAGCAGAGCCTGTGAGACCCTAGGTCGTCGCAGAATTCTGAAATCCATGCTAAGGTATTTGAGGGAGAAGTTGGGTGAGAGGAACACGACTACATTTGTAATGTAGAAATTTTCCTTTTTCTCAAGTCCGCAGGGGAACGTCTCCCCTTTGGGAAGGGGCTGGCGTGGAGGAAGTGGACGGGGTGACCTGCAGAGCTGAAGGGCCTCGCGGGAGGCAAGGTCCGATGGCAATCTTCAGATGTCTCACGTATGGAACTGACACGCTCTGATGAGGCGACGGCGGGCATCTCAAACACAGCAGGGCCCAAGTGAGCGCATCTTCCTATGCCGGGAGTCCGCTTCCCGTCTGTGTCCTTATTTCGGGGATGGCAGCTGGCTGCCTAACCCAGAAGCCAGAGCCACTGTCACGGCTCCTTCTTCTCCTTCCCTCCTCCAGAACCGGTGGCGAAACACCGCCCGTTCTGCTTCCTAAACGGGCCTCAGCGTTTCTTTCTTCTTCGTCCATTCTCAGGGCGCCGCTGAAGCAGGCCTGGGGCGTCTCTTATTTGGATTCTTAGACGTGTCTCTTAAGGGTCTTCCTGACATCTCCAAACTCGTTTTCTCAGAGTAATTATTCTGAAAGGCACATCTGAAGGTGTCACTTTACCACTTAAAAATTCCATACTGGCTTTCCATTGCTCTTAGGAGAAAGAGCAACTTCTTTGAGGTGGAATAAAATGATCCCTCACAATCCGGCTTTTTCCAGTTGGATCTTCTCCATTTCTCATCTCCAGCTCCACTCATACTACTGCCTTTCATTTCTTGGGACGCTTCATTTTTTTTCTTCCCCAAGAAAAAAATGCCCTTTTTTTCTTCTTGGTACTTATTTTAAAGCTCCCTTATCCCAAATCCTCCCTCACTCCCACCCTTCAATTTATCTTCTATTTGTCCTTCAAAGTCAGCTTAGATGTTAATTCCTCCTGGAACTGATCTTAATGATTTACCTTTACTTTAATAATTTTAGGTTAGGTGACTCTCCTATGTGTTTTCATTAATTCTATATCTCTCTTTTTGTGTGCGTGTGTATTATATATTATAATATATAGTGTATAGCATATGCTGCATAATCATATATATATCTTTACCTTGTTTCATTTTCTTAAAAGAATATATACTTAAGGCCTGTGACTATACTTAAACTTGATAATTTACAGAATTGTTTTGAAATGTGGGAATAAAGGTAATTCTGTTGAATCTTTGTCGGTGCTCAGGATGGACAGTTAAAAAGGTAGCTAGAGTTTATTGTTGTGGGCCAGTACTTATTACTACTTCCAAAACTGAATTTGAAATGCTATGTATTCACTTTTCAGTCTGTAAATGTAAACCTTTACAATGACTTTATTTATTAAAGTGTAGCCAGATGTAATTTAAAATTTTTTTTTAATTTTATTTTAATCATTGTTCAAGTACAGTTTTCTCTCCTTTACTCCCAGTCAAGCCCACCCACCCCCCTCCCATCTTCCCTCCCATTACCACCCTCCCCCCAGTTTTTATCCATGTGTCTTTTAACTTTGTTCCTGTAAACCCTTCCCCTTTTCCCCTGAAACTCCCTCTTCTCTCTCCTCTGGTCACTTTCTGCCTGACCTCTAATGCAGTGTCTTTGACTATATTTTGCTTGTTTCTTTGTTTTGTTGTTTAGGCTCCTGTTAAAGGTGAGATCATATGGTATTTATCTTTCACTGCCTGGCTTACTTCGCTTAGCATAATGCTTTCCAGTTGCATCCATGCTGTTGCAAAGGGTAGGAGCTCCTTCTTTCTTTCTGCTGCATAGAATTCCATTGTATAAATGTACCATAGTTTTTTGATCCATTCATTTACTGATGGGCACCTAGGTTGCTTCCAGCACTTAGCTATTGTAAATTGTGCTGCTATGAACATTGGGGTGCAAAGGTTCTTTTGGATCGGTGTTTTAGGATTCTTAGGATATAGTCCTAAAAAGAATTTCTTATATCTTAAAGTTTACTTATTATCTGCCATCCTTCACTGGAATATACACTCCCTCAGGTTGAGAACCTTGTCTCCCTTTCTTGTCTTTCTGTCCCCAGTGCCTCAACCATGCCTAGCTCATAGTAAAGACTCAAAAATATTTACTGAAAAAATGATAGAAGCAATTTTTTTGAGGCAAAGATCTTCATGTTGCTGTATAGTCCCATGTAATATTTGGGACATAATTGTACTAAAAAGTATTTGTTTTTTTACCTGAAATTCAAATGTAACTGAGTGACCTGTATT
>PVIA01004617.1:0-133579 GCA_004024845.1 Tonatia bakeri
TTCGCTGAGTTCCACTTGGTTTTGGGGCTACATTCCCCAGAAAGCAACACACAGGATGAGCAACCCTTTTAAAGTCCATCACAAGGGTTACTTAAATGTGGCAGCTTGAGAAAACTCTCGAATCCCAATGTTAATAAAAATCACATCCCCACATTTTAAACAGATGCCTGGCAAAAAGGAATAACCAACAAGATTCTTCATCTTCCGAGGGGTCAGAAGCAGCCCAGCACTCCCGTCTTCGCCGCGGAGCCGGAGGGCCGCATGTCGCCTTGCTCACGCAGTAACTACGTGTGAGTCGGCTGCACGTAGATGGCCACACGCTTCTCCCTCTTCTCGTAAGTGACTGGTGTTCAGTCACTGCTGTTGTAAATGACACGATTTCTTCCCACTTCGACCTGAGGGCCTGGGGGTGTGAGGCGAAGACGTAGGAGTGAGGACTGGAGGGACAGCGGCGAGGGTCCGCCTTCCGCAGAGGAGAGAGTCCAGCCCCCGGAGGCCTGACCTCACCGCACGGAGCGGCACGAGGCAGCTGCTGACCGAGGGTTGTTCCCGCCCGGTTCCTCTGCAAGTCAGGAAGACACGTGAATGCACAGCTCAGAGAAGTGCTGGCCATCCTCGCACTGCAGACGGGGACAGCAGTTGCATAAATATTATCCTAGGTTAAGCAATCCATTGGCCAAGCACTGCCATAGATAGTACAGCTTCGATGGAAAACAGAGGCTGCTTCATGCACAAAATTCACTCCATCGTTGACCTTATTTCTAAAGTGAGTGAGAAACAAAAACAAAGTCCTTTCTTTCAGCTTTTTGAACACGGCAAAGAGAAAGAGGTGAAGTGCCATTTCCACGTGACCTCTACCGCGGGTCTTCTCTCCGGCCCTTCAGTTCTAAGGACCCTCAGTCCTAAGGACCCTAAGTGGACGGCCCCCCGGTCCTCGCGCTCCCACACGCCACTCGTCGGACCCTGACCTCACAACTGGCTTCTCCCTGAACTCTTCTCGGAAACTGTTCTCTCCACGACAACCAAGTAGCCCGGCCCAGCCTCCTGGTGGCTCTTCCGCCTCACAGCTCGTGAGCAACGATTCAGTCCCCATCCTCTCTTCCTAGGGTCTGTGCGAGTCCCACGTGCGCACGGCCAGGAACGTCCTCAGCTCCCGCTGAAGCGCTCTTCTCAGCACCTCTCTGCTGCAGAGTGGGCCGCGGCCTCGGGACAGAGCTGCTGGCCGGGCCGGGCCGGGCCGGGCAGGGTGGGGGTGGGGGCACGCAGGAACCGCGGGGCACGTTTGGCTGCGGGAACACTCTTCTCCCACACACAGGGCCCGGTGCTCAGCCCCTGCACTGCGCGGTTCACGCCGGCTCACTCAGCTGTCGCCGCCCTGACTGTCCCAGCAGCTCCGAAATGTTCCCCACCGTGTTTGTAGCTGTGCATGTCAGGCGTGTCGGGCATGTGTGTGTGTGTGTGTGTGTGTGTATTCCCCTGTGGACACCTGCCCTCGTGGCCCAGTGGCCCTACATGCTCTGTGTCAACACAAGCTAATGCTTACTGAGCATCTGCCATGGGCAAACACTACTACACAGAATTGGTTCTCGTTATTATTACTCGCTGTGTTATTTTCCATAGGAGCAACTGTAAATCGGCTTTTGCCACACCCTGTAAGTAACAAGCCCTGGGGCGGGCACCTCTGTCACCTCCCCTCACAGAGGGGAGCACCGACGCAGAGGCGTGCCTCGCCTGGCTCGCACGGGCAGGAAGAGCCCAGTGCCGGGGCACATCTGGGCTGACGGTTCCCCGCACCTCTGTTCTTAACCTCCACGGCGCAGCGCCTCTGCGTGACCCAGCGCTTCCGTGGGGGCCGCGCACTCGCAGAGGGGAGCACGAGGTTCCTCCCAGCTACTCCGCAGCGGGGAGCAGTGTGCTCCGAAGACAATGAGGGCACACAGTCTACACCAGTGAATGGACTGCATTTCTTTCATTTCTTCACTTGGTTCATCACGCTCACCCGATACATGTTCTGCGTTTCTACTAGGACCATGCGCTGTGGACCGAGGAGCGGACGGGACAGGGCCGGCGCCCGTGGGAAGCAGAAGTGGGAAAAGCATCAGTGACCGCAGGGCAGTGCGCCGACGGGTGAGACCGACAACCACAGGCTGCAGCACACCGGCCGGTGAGCAAACCAGCACCGTCTCCCGGGCGTCCAGCGCGCACATACAAACAAAACTCAAAAATACTCGCAAAGGTCTTGATGGGCCAGAAAGGACACAGCGTTTACAGCGAACTCTAACCCGAACTCTAACCCGATCTCTCGTCTGGATGCTCTGGGGTTCACGGCGCAGTCAGGTCAACCTGGGTTCCCCGAAGCTCAAGTCTCCTCTCTCTCAACAGGGCGGCCTCCCTGGGAGGGTTGTGAGAAGCCAGCGGAAATGGCAAAAACTGGAATGCTGTAAAGAAATACTAGATCTTATTCACATACGCAGCCCTCACGTGAGCCCCACTGCAATACGGCCCGAAAGACACTCCGGCCGACACTGACAGACCAGAAACGTCCCCACCGTAGAATGCCACTTCTCCAAGGCCGTGCTCGGGGCAGTGCAGACACCCAGCAAGTACGCACATGAAGAAGGCGCAGTATGCAGCAGTGAGGGTTCCAGTTTCCTTAAGGAAGGGCAACTGGTGGCTCGAAGGAGACCGGTGGCGGGTGTTCTGGGCGGGGCACCCGCGGGGCTAGAGCCACGCACAGACGTACAGCCCACGGACTGGCACAGCAGGGCAGGCAAAGGGGAGGACGACCAGCAGTGGGTGACGCGGGCGCAGCGGGCCTGAGAGGGAGTGTGGATGTGGCGAGGGAGCTGGGCGACGGGAAGAGTAAGGCAGGTGGTGCAGCCATCACTCGTCCGTCCAGGAACGGCCGCGAGGCGGGCGCTGTGTCTGGTGCTGCCACACAGAGGGCGAGCGCGCACACGAGCAGCCTGAGGTCCGAAGGGGAGGCTCGCACAGGCTGTTAGCACACATGGAAGTCCCGGCCGTGCTCGGTGCCACGCAGGACGGTGCCACGCAGGACGGGGCACACAGCAGGCAGCCGCAGTGGCCCGCACAGAGCGTGAGGAAAGCAGAAACCAGGAGTGCGTGCTGGTCTGCGGAGAGGAGTGGGTGAGGGAGCAACAAGACAGGGCCCGAAGGGTCTCTCAAGGGCTCGCTCGGGAAGACGGATCTGCCGCCTTCCCTGCGAGGAGCCTAAGCAGCAGGGGCAGGAGGAAAAGCAAAGACAGCGTCTGGTCCGGGTGTTCTGGAACAGAGGCCTCGGGGCGACGAGACGGAAGGTGCCGGTGATCCTCTTCAGGCCTCATTTCCCAGCGCGTCTCCTCAAAAAGCTACATTCGTGCAACTAAGTACATGTGCTTTCTTCCCCCAACAGGCCCTCTCCGACTTCCCTAGGAAGGTGAGACCTAAACAAACACAACTGAAAGAAACAGTGCAGCACACTGGCCGTGGTGGCAAAACTCCTAGAAAAATTCATGCTCTAGGACTTAACGATTGTATCCAATAAATACCTCAAAACATTTGTTTCCAATGCTAATTGGAATGTGAATGACTTGAATGCTAAAAAATGGGTGGGGGGAGCTTTGACCATTGCATAAACAGGCATTCTAAAAACTGTGGTCATCTTTTGTTTGTTTTGTGTTTCAAGAAAAACTTCAATTGCCAAGATTCCTAGATAAAATTTAAATATTTGAACTGGCCACAGCCGTTCATGGCAATTCTCACAAAGACTCATCAAATCATAAAATAACTTTAAGAGAAATGCTTTGAAGAGGATTATGAATATCATCCACTGTATCTAATGGATAACAGCCTGATGACCAAATACAATAAAAATGTATAGAGAAAAAAACTGTATGATGTGTAATAAGAGATTGGTTTTAGCAGTCTACATGTATTTTAAAAAACATCTTATTAAGTGTACAAAGCGACTGAAAATTTCTCAGTTTAAGAGGAAAATAAATTATTTTTTCCTAGCACATAAAAAAAGAGTTACAGTCAGCAGCAGCAACATTTTAAAGGCTACTTTTAAAAAATACTATTCATGGGTGCCGGCCCCTCCCCCACCCCGTGCAGTCTTTTCTCCAGTGCAAATTATTGATTTGCAGACAAAAGTAGGCATTCAGAAAACAAACATCTGATCACAGCATGAACTATCACTGATACTAAAGCTTTTGTGATGAGAAAAGGCAGTATCTCAAATCTGAGAAGGTGAAACGCCAAGTAGCAAGAGTGAATCCTCTAAGAACTACCAAACCAAACAAAAAACAAAATGAGATGTAAACTCGAGTTTTAGACTGTGGTCAGCAGAGGTCTAGACAAAACCCTGCGCCTGCTCCTGCCTAGTCTCCAGCCTGCCCCGCGACTGAAGAGGTAATTGAACACAGTCTGTAATTACTGGATTAGACACAGATGGGCCCTGTACATTTCAGGGGGAAAAGCACTGTTTTGATTCATTTTATGATTGCCTGTAAGGTCAGACTTTTCAAAATGTACTTTCATCTGTTAAATGGTTTCTCAGATTCCCTGGGGTATATCTTCAATAACTGTGATGTTTTAAGCAATTTGGGCCTATCAGATCCTGTCTTTGAATGTAACTAGCTGCCCATTTTCTAGCATTATAAATGTGCATGTAGGTTAATTGCTACATCTCTTACATATTTTCTGAAGTTGCAGTTTTGGGGGAAAAAACTGAAAAAATTGTGCCCCTTTTCTGACAGGAATTGGTCATACTGACGAAGATTTTCAAGTTAAAAAAAAGAACTTAGCTACTTGATAACAAATGATTTCATGTCATCCAAAGTCCATGAAAAATATTTTCTAACTAACTCAAGTGAAAAATAGAAATAAGAAAACATCAACATTTTGGACAAAAGTTGTAGGCAAAGTAAGTGTAGATTTCTTACAACTGAGTAAGTTATAAATCACACTTCAGTCAAATCCTATGCATTTTTATTTGGTACCTATAAATAACTATGAAGTATGTTGTCTGTACGAACACAAAAAAAAGAAAAAGTATTTACTAATCTAAAAGAAGAAAACCCCTAAACATGGCATTCTGTACCACTCACAATAACAATGATGTCATTATGCAGCGACGCATTAGAATTCACGGCGGAAGACATCTCCGGCTCAGAGAGTTGGGTACTTGGTCCCTTCAGTGCAGAGCTATCCTGTTTCCAAACATCTTCTGTTGAAACAATTTATTCAATAGAGCTGGACACAAAATTTTTAATTATCAAATTTGCGGCATACTCAACAGCTTGGGTCAAATGCCAGAAAAAGCCTTGCTTGCCCAGCACGCTTGCCCACAGGAAGGGGATTCCGAGGCTGGAGCCTTGGCGAGAGGCCCCCAGCTCCGCAAACAGGAGGACTTGGAGAGGAGCTGGGGGGGCCCAGGGCTGCTGCAGGAGGCCCTGAGGCCCCAGCACACTCGGCTCACCCCCACCCACCACTCCCAACATCACTGCCTAGCATTCGACTCTGAGAATTTTTTAAAGCTCCTTTCCAATTACAGCTTCATTTTCTGTTCCACGAACTCTCTTTGGTTAGTTACTCTGGGATTCTGAAAGGACAAAAACATCCCCATACCAGAAAAATAAAAAAAGAGTGTAGAATAAGGAATAATTTCAAAAAGCATTTTTACATGTTCTAGGAAGTTGGTTATGTGTGTATATTTCAACACATATGGAAAGGGAAATTTACAGTCACATAAAACCTAAGCTGATATTCTTCACACAATTACACATGCGAGTAGGAAGTATTGGTACTTAGACAAAGACAGCCGTGTCCAAGAAAACTGAGCAGACGCTCTCTGCAAGATGCATTTATGTGATCTACTTATAAGCTCCTCTTGTCACAAAGCCAAGGATGTTCTAAACAACAGACACTCATGTTTTTAAAAACACGCTAATCAGAACAGAAAATTTTGTGTAAATAAATGTTTGTCACCTTGACACGACCACAGCAGTCATTTCACTTACGTGTCCCTATAAAGTGTTGCAAACACAATGACCTCACATGTACTAAGGAAGTGATTCCCAACACTAAATCTGTTACGTATTTGTCAGATCTTTACACACAGTGAGCAGCTGCTTCTATTTTAAATTTTGTATCTGTGTGGACTTTATCATAACAATTTGTTAAACCTAAGATATATCTGTATTAAGTGACCAGAAGCTCCGGGTACCATGAAGTGCTACAGAAAATTACTAACAATTCCATCCTTGCTCTCCTTGGGGTTCACACACAAAACCCAGGCAGTATCAGACACGTGATCCGCGCACAGGAAACCACGCAGAACTCAGGCCCTGTCACTGTGCTGCTTTGCATTTCTTCGTAAGGGTGTGTGCGAGCCGTGTGTAACGAGCCCACTGAAACGGTGGAACAGCCAAGGAGGGGAGTTTCCCTAGGTAAATCTACTGGTGAATTTAAACGGGAGTTTCTCAAGACTGGTTACTAAAAATTTCACCTTAATATTGATTATAGACAATGAGAACTTAAGAGAACACAGGGATCTTTTAAAAAAGGTGTACATGCTGTACGTTAATTGCGTTCTCCCTTCCTCCGTCCCTCCCTGCCGCTCCTCCCTCGCTCCACTGCCGAAGTCGCGGAAAGCACGCTTTAGAAGGTCACACCGCAGTGACTTCGGCCTGCGTGACTCCGAACCAACGTGGCTGCAGCTCCGCTGCAGCGCCCAGTGCCCCACTCACGGGCATGCGCACTTTATGTTTCACCAGCAATGCAGTAACAAACTGTGAGCTCCAAATCACGGAAACGAATGTAAGAAACAAAAGAAAGCCGGAGAGGTTTCTTCTTAGCCTTTCTCAAGAAAGGCCTTTTCCTTTTTAAACAATTTACATGATGTTTTATGGTCCTTTTAGAAGAGAATTATAGTAAATGGCACCCCGAGCGGGTTGTGTGAACCCACAAACCACTCCTCATAAAAACTGCTATAATTTTCTAGGACAGGGACAATAAAATATCATACACAAGCCAAAGCTAAATCACGGTGTGGCCACAGTAACAAACACACTATTTTCACGAAAATTAAGCATGATAAGGCTAACAAAGAGACGAGAGGAAAAAGAACCTTCTCATACGTTTTCCCAAGTACTCACACAGCATCTACAGAATTTTCCTCCACTTTACTAAGTGGCTTGAAATCCAGGTGCTAATCTTATACCCGAATTTTTACATGTTAAGCTCATCTATTTCCAGTAAGAGACTAAGAAAGTAAGCAACTTTACTTGTTGCTCAAAGACACTTTAAATAAACCAATCAGCCCACTTGAAATTGTCAACGTTCTTGTTTCTAGTCAAATGTTATGCTTTATAGAAAGTTCTAATGGAATTTCGAGAGACGCACTTCCCATTTCGGACCACTAGGGACCAGTGACTGGCCCCCACCAAATCGGTGCCTTCCCAGCCAGCAGCCTCCCGGGCGGCAAACTCTAGCAGCGTCCTCCCTTCCCCCAGCACAACCAGACCCGCTATCTGCAAACCGCTGAGAAGATCCCGACACTGTGTAGAAAAAAAGGACAATCAGATAATTTTTTAAGAGATGAAGTAGTTCAAATGGTACAATTCTTTAATCATCACCGCGCAGAAAACCGTCCCACTTTCCCTGCCCCCTGGTAGAGTCACTGAACAGTAACTCTGAAAGCAACACGAAAACCACGGCCTTCTCACTCCCGCAGGAGGGACCCGACGCCACAGCCGCAGAGAAGGCGACGCCCACCCCGCCCCGCACAACTCGCCGCAGCGGCCACCTGGGCTCAGTGCTCAGTCAGGCACACTCTGGAGTGAGGGTCGGGGGCCACGCCACATGTCTATAAAAGAATATCATTTACAGAGAGTTATTTTAAATGCAGCTATAATGATAAAATGAAACAGCATTTTCTGCTTCAATCTGCTAATATTAATTCTGGTTAGAGGGAACCAGTTAAAATATTCACAACGCTCCCTTAGGGCAGGACGCTGGAAGAGAAGGGGCCCGCAGTGACAGAAAGCCCCAGGCGAGCTGGCTGAGGGAGACGCAACGGAGACCGGAGACGTCCTCACTGCTTTTCGGATTCTCACGCTGAAACCAGTGGCTCTTTCTAGAGTAACAAGTTATGTTAAACTTAAGTAGTATTTCCGCATATAAAATTCCTAAGTCTTTCCAAAAGGGTACTGTTAATTAGCATCTCAAATGTCTAGGAGAATATGGCAGCGATTCAATTAATCTGCTGACACACTGTGCACAGAAATTTGCTGTCTTCTTTCACACACACTATGAGGGTTCTAAAGCAGTGAGCTACAGAACAAAGGTGAACGCCTGAAACGTATACTTATAAAAGCCTTTAAAAAATGCACTTTTATATCAAAAAATATTTTTGCTTCTAAATCAAACTTTAAGAAATAGGACAGTTTAAAACTATGTGATTAGATACAAAGAAACTATGTGGTTAGATATAAAAAACAGTCACATTTAAATACTGTGCTATTAAAAATGAATTTATTACTTACAAGGTTAAAGTTTTTATGACAAAATACATTGTTATATTTGTTCAGACAGTTTAGTGGGCCTCTGCTTGTGTTTACTGAAAATGCCTTCCGTACACTTGGGCCCCAGATCAGAGCTTCCCAAGCGGAATCTGCAGAGAAAAATAACACTGATCCCCCGCCCGCAAGAAGGACTGTGCAAACAACACACAGTTCCAGGGCAAGCACATCTATCCGAACCAACCACACTGCTCCTCAGGCTAATCAAAAACTCCATCCTAGAAAATGTATCTTTCAGAAAACTTATGACGTCCAGATGTCAACTTACAATTAAAATGATCTTCAGAATTTAAAAAATTTCCATTAGCCCAAACACAATAATGAACAATTTATCTAGTTTTGCAAACAGATTTCAAGAGTCTTCAGAGATGCACAATAATCTTCACCTCAGCCTGCAAAGTCCAGCCTGACTCCTCCCCAGACCATCAGTCTACCCAACCCCCCCTGCCCCCCCCCCGCCTTGACTGGGCTCTATGTTATTTGCCTAATATGCCAAAATCCTCATAAGCAAAAAGAATTTTACTGAATCTGAATCTCTTTTTGCCCCAGAGCCTGGGTTCCTTTAGGTGGCATTGCGGACACTGCCTTGGCCCCCCGCAGGGGTGCAGGCCAGTCTGAGCGCCGGCTCCGCTGGCCACCACGAGGCCTTCACCACTGGCCACGCAAACAACGACTCTGCACGCGGGCCGCCCCGTGCATTCAGACGCCAACACGAGACTCACACGGAGGTAAACTGCAGACATAAATCTAAAAGGGTAGAATTCTACCCAATGATCCTAAAATTACTTCAAGGAATCAATCCCCAAGAATGCATCATGAAATCAGAAAGGCTTTAAGAGGGGGTGGCGGGGTTGCGGGGGGAGCAGAAAAAAAGAAAGTGAAAGACTTTAGAAGAGGCAGCAAAGGTCTCACCAATCATTATACCATTGAAAGGGTTCAAGCTACAGATGAAGTTAGAATACAGAAGATTATAGAAAGGGCATTTAAAATTATTAACTGATCAAAAATTTGTAGTTGTCATAAAAAAAATACAACTTAGCAATTCAGTTCAGAAAGAAGAATATCCCCAGGAACACACACATCTGTTTAATATTACAAGCCAACTGTCAACATCCTAAGTGAAGTTTTAATTTAATATTTTTTCTTTCTTGATGTTTTACCTTTAATCAATGCCTCATGAGAGTATCAGCTTTCTATAAGAAACTGTTAAATATAAAGAAATGTTATTGTAGCATGTTTATAAAATCATAGTTCGAGAACTTTTTATTTTTCCAAAGCCTGACCACAACTTAATTATCTGCAGGACATTCCAGGCTCACAATTGCAAGCTCCGGTTCCCAAGCAGTTTAAACAATGTCTACTGTACCGGACGGAGGGGCACAGCAGACCGCAGCACGGCTGTGTTTCCCAGACTCAGCACCGGGCCCTTTAGACACGGTTTTTATTTTCATTTAACGATATTTGTTTCCTCGCTAATCATTAAGTGGTTTTCATCACCACGGCCTGCTTTCCTTTCGCATGTCAGTCGTTAGTGCTGGTGTTTGTGTTTGCGACAGACAGAAGAGTGGCCCGCCCAGTTACTCACAAATGAACACGCACGGCGCCTGGCTCCACGACGCGAGAGGCTCGGCAGCACGCTCGCGCCCTGCGTGCTGCTGCTGCGCTTTAATCTAGACTTTAAAAACTGATGGAGCATCAGACTCTACAATTCTCCTCTAAAACAGATTTAAGCTTCGTGCCTGCCTATGTTATTGCGGGCAAACAGATCTAATCAGTGGTTCGAGACATCGACTTGAGAAAATGGAAGAGGAAGAGGAAAAGCCAGCAAGTTCTTACTCCTGACCATGATGGGGAGGAGTCGAGAACGCTGCCCATTCCTCCAGATGGATGAGAAAAGTAGCCTGATTAACAGTAACATGCCAGAGACTGACCAAAATGTGGGGGAGCAGCTAACACAACATTCCAGAACCTTAGGAATGACTCTGGGGAAGGAAATTTAAAAAAAGACGAAGAAGAAAGGGAAGCTGTATGCTGTGAGGCATTAAGAACAATTTAAAGATGTGTTAAGTGTGGGAGAAACGAAGAAAAGTACATCGATGTCAGAGGTAAAACTAATAGTCCTTAGAAAAAAATAACCCAATAAATGATCTGGGAAACTTTGAAGAAGCCGGAACTTGCGCTGCTGCCCCGGAGCCACCAGCCTCTCCAGAGGAGGGCGCCAGCGCAGCCCAAACGCGCCGATTGCGGACCTCGGATGAGCTCCGCCGCAGGGACAGAGGTGCAAGCAGGCGTGCTCACAGGTTTCTCTGCTTATGCATTGAAGTGCTTTGCTCACTGAACCCTCCCAAATCGGGTGCTACTTTATTCCCAGTACAGAGATCAGGAGATGAAGGTAAGTCCTTTGCCCACGAGTCACACGCCGGTAGGCAGCAGAGCCCAGAGTCCACGCCACAAACTGCCAGGTGGCACTGCCTTTATCGAGGTAAGAGGTCGGTCGCTGGGAGGGCCCCACACACTGAACTCCACAGCCCCTTTCTCCGCCGCCTCGTCCTCTGCCGGCCTCTCCAGCGCTGCTGCCCAGGGATGACTGAGGCCTTCTCCCCACCTGAAATTCCCCTTGGGCACCCTCGCCCCTTCCTCAAGCCTTAACCCCCCACCCACACACACCCTGATGCCTCTCCGCCTACAGCTGTCCCTTGGAAACCTCTCCTGAGTCCATTTCTGCATTTATGACTGCCTCAAGCACATATCCTCTGGGTGTTCATCAAGCACCTCAAATAACAACAGAAACTGAGCTCACCTTGACCATCCACCCTGTCACTCACCACCGAAACCCTGGAATCATTCAGAACCACTGATTTCCCACATGCACACCCAATGAATCCTGCCAAATACATCATCAAATACGTCCGGAATCGGTCCTGTCCCCATAGTCACTGGTGGAGGTCGGGCCATCACTGTGTCTTGATTAGACTTGGTAACTGCAATAGCTTACCTGTCCTCCGCCTGGCTGCCAGTCCCTCTCCCCTCTGCCCACTCTACCAGCGGCCAGCAGGGTGGTCCTTCTGAAACCCACACCTGACCCTGTCGGCCCCGGCTGAAAGCGTTTTACGGTTCACCATGGCCTTCAGGAGAACACCCTTCCTTCCCCAGGCTAGGACAGCCCCTTCCACCCTTCAAGGCTCAGCTCAAAACTCACCTCTCCTCTGAAGGCCTCCCCGAGCACCCCTCCCACTGAGCTCTTCACATCCACCAAGGCGTCCATACACACTTTGGAAACAGCACTTACTACAGCATGCACTTGCCTACTAGTCTGTCTTTTCACCGAACAATGCGTTTCTCCTAGTCAGGGCTTGTCTCGCCCACATTTGTGCACTGATACCTGGTTGCATGCCGGGCATATCCTAGATGCTCAATAAACAGTGATTCGGTGAATGAAGAATTCATTCCCAGAAACCCCCTCAGTTCAAAGCGTTAATGAACTGTTAAGGTGGAACGAAGGACACAATTTTGAAGGCAATGCACCATCCATTATGGGCCACCCCCCACCCACTGCTTCCCCCATCAGGGACCACCTCCCCAAACTTCCTTTGGAAATCCTTCTTCCCCTTTTCTCAGCCACACGTGTGATCCTCAGCAGACCAAGCTGAGCAGTGCACCCTTCCCCTCTGGAGGTGGCTGGGTTTCAGGGTGGGCACAGGCTTCAGTGTGAGCCCATGAGGATGACTGAGCCTCTGCTCCCCTGGGTGGGGCATCGCGGGAAAGCAGGTCCGTAGTGTGCGGCTCTTCAGTGGCCACGCAGCAAGAGTGTGGCGGTGCCTCCGGGAGGCCAGCACCAGGAGGGCAGAGCGCAGAGTGCTGCTGGCGCCACCTTGCCCTCGGGGCCCAGCCGCGTGGGAGGCTCGGCCGCACCATGAGGCTGCTCAGTGGCCTGAGTCCGCCAGCTCCCGTGATCACACACGCTGATTCACACGGGCTGTCTGTGCCTCTCAGCCACAAGACTGCTGATGCAGCGAGTGGCATCTGCGGGAAGAACACCAAGCCACACGTTTAAAGAAATGCACAAAACAAGGAGAGGGTGCGAGTGGGCCCTCAGTCACATCTAGTAGGCGGTGAAGAAAAATCACCAGGACACTCCCACACAAATAAAAGACCAAGACTTAGGATGCCTTCCACCCCAGACAGTATTAACCGGCCCTCACAGGGGTGTCCTGTGGTACATTTATGAAAAAAAAAATAAAGTTTTACAAAGAGCTAGAAGAAGAAATAAAAAATAACGAATGCTCCTTTTTGAAAACGCCTTTATGAGAGGGGAAAAAAGGGCTCTGGGATAATTTAATCTGGAGAAAGAAAGTCCTAGAGGCAATTTAGCTTGTTGAAGGGTTATTTATAAGGAGGTGACTAAAAAGCTGTTCTCCAATTTCACAGGGAGAAGAACTGGAGGAAAACTGATTTCCATTTTGCACGAAGCTGGGAGCAGGCGAGGGAACAAGTGCTTTAGGAAGACTGTTGATGGTGAACTGAAGCCCAGTGGAAACCTGGGTTTTCACGGCTTTGGAATAATAATAAAATCACCTATGTCGACCCTTTTAGTAAACCACTGAACAAATGTTTGAGTGTCTTCATTCATGCAGTCACGTGCCACATACTGAACCCCTACCACAGCCCGGGGCGGCGCCAGGCACCGGCAGTCCAGGAGCGACGGCGAAGGGACACGGGTCCTGTCGGGACACTGCCACACCGGCTGCAAGAGCCCCGAGGGACTCGTACAGCAGCAGCCCGTCAAGGCCCTGCCCTCTCCTCGCCCACCCCCACTCGCAAAAGCAAACAGTGCAGTGCAGGAGACGGCTTAGCAGCACTCTGAGGGGCAGCAGCGTGAAAACCACTGAGCAACGCCCAACCACGACGCGAAGGCTGTCACAGCCACACGTAGCTCCTTGCTCAGGGAGTAGAACAGGCAGCAAGGGACGTGAATTCAGAAGATCAGCAGGGCAGACGGCACCTTCAGGGACGGGTGTTCTGAGTGAGTGAGGGAGAGCAAGGCGCCAGCAGGAGGGGAAGCAGGAGACAGACGAGGAGGCCAGGGAGCAGAGTGGGCCGGGCGCGGAGCAGCGTGGGGAAGCCGGGGTGGTGGCGCGGGAAGTGTGCGGTGTGAAGCTGGACAAGGGGGCAGGCTGGCCTTACGAAGGCCCCTGGACACCAGCCAAGCCACCGAGAAACCACCGCGTGGGGAAGGAGCAGCACCTGCGCGTCTGCTTTGGAGCGTGAGGACGGGAGCCACGCGTTCTGCGCAGTGGGTGGCCCGGGCGGGAACGGGGGCCGCGCCCAGTGCTGCTGGGCACAGGACAGTGAGGGTCTGCACCCATGGGGTCACCGTGGGACGGCTGAGAAAGAGGAGACACAGGGCGTTCATTCACTCGATCTGTTTCACACATGCGTGTTGACTCCGCGCTCCCGGCTGCGGGGGTGAGGGAGCGTGTGGGGTGGGCTGCGTGTGGGGCGGGGCGCGCGGTCCCTGTCCCCTTGGGCCCACACAGACACAGAGAGCTGCGGTGGGGCGGGCAGGGTGGATGAGCCCCCCGTAGGCTCTGCTGCCTGGAATTTTACTCACGTGGGCTGGAACTACAACAGAATGTCCAAACAGAGACAGAAAAACCGAGCCTCCCAAAGTATCGCCTCACGGGTATCAGGGGAGACACTGATCTCTACTGACAGCTGGGTCGTGGAAGCACAGAAGCAGATTCGTCTGCACGGACTGAACGGGACCCAGAAATAAACACGGAAAAGACTACTTTCCAGAGAGAGAGAAGGCCTTGCTCCGGACAGAAATGTTTCCAGACTCCGTCTTCGGACGCAGCCGGGACAGGCGTCTTCGCAGACTTCTCACTCGCCCACAGGCAGGCACTCAGAGGCTTTCAGAAAATTCATCACCTCTCCTTGGTGTCTTTTTTTTTTATTTCCTTCCCTTAATTCAATTTTGATTTAACTTCCTCTTGTCACTGCCGGCTTACAAATCACGGACCCCACGTCTGGAGCCAATTAGGGCGATAAAGTGCCCGCCACGCCTTTGTCAGGGACCCGTCTCTATGGACTTTCTTATTTCAGGAGGAGAACTAAAAGCCTGTAACTCCGAAAGTTTCCAACCAACCATCACATTCTAGGCTTGGGAAAAAAGTATGCTTCTTTCCACAGCTAAGACGATGACATCAAACTGCGTATTTTGCAAGAATATTTCCTTTCCACCTGTGTAAAGATGAACTGTGCTTTGGGAATTCATTCACAAAAAAATGAGTTGAGTGTGTATAATACATGCTTAATAGCAATACATTAAAAAATCTTTCTACCATTTAAAATTAAATGTAATTTCCTTATTACTTTAATAGAATCCCTTGGAGTTGAAGTATTTAACTAGTCCCTTCACATCAAGTATTCATTATATAATTCCCTCTTAATATTAGGGATATTTGGTATGTAAACTGTCCGCTGACAGAATAAAAACACACATTTCCCCCGAAACGAAAACAGGAGAAAGACAGGGCAGCTTGACTCAGAGTCTGATAATAGCTTGCAGATTCCATTCCAGTTGGGATTTATAGTCAAAAATGCCACAAGAGCCATTCACCACCTCTAACCTTTTAGGTCATATTTGGAAGAAAAGTATGAGCTGCCACATCACTAAGAGAAAATCTGTCTGAGCCTAAAATTCTTGACTTTCGCCTGTTGCAATGTTAAGCTAGAGAGAGAAAGAGAGAGAAACTCTTCTCGAAAACCTTCTTAAATAAAGAGGCAGGGGTGCCACATCCGTGGTTCTGCCACGGAGATGAAGCCCCGTGGCCCCATCTCTCAGGCACGGGGCCGTGACGCGACCCTGACTGCCGCTGGCTGGCACCCGAGCCACGGGCAGTGGATGCCAAGCCTCTACCCAGGTCAGCACCTCTCTTCCAGCCCTTCGATCCGCTGGAGTCGGCCACTGGCTGAACCCAGTTAACAGTCAGGGAGCAAGGAAACCCAGCCACGCATTCCAGAGAAACCAGCCGACGGGGGCAAGGGCAGACCAGGAAGGGCCAAGGGGCAATGCACAGCACACCCCATTGCCCACTGCCCACCTCCCAGCTACACCGAGCTCCCCTCAGCGGGTTTCCCACCCTGTGCCCCATGCCCCCCCCCACCCTCGGCACCTCTGTCACGCTCCTGTCCTGCTTCTCCTCCCTCTGTTCCCATGTGTGAGGACCAGGGAGGCCCACCTAAATGTCACCCCCTCCACCACGTCGCCTCTCAACCTCGCCCAGAGGTGACCTCTGTCCTCCGCATCCTCCAAGTCCCTCTGTGGAAGATTTCTCTAACTGCATGAGTGTATCTTATATTTATGAGTTTACTTATCACTACCTGACATAAATATTTTTCCGCATCTGTTTGCTTGTTCACCATAAGTTTCCCATTAGAATATAAACGTAATGAAAGCAGAGACTTTCTCTGTCTTCGCTTTATCCCCAGGGGCAGACACAGTGCACAGCCTACAGCAGTTGCTCAATAAATCTTTACTGAGTGAATTCATGAACGAATGAACGAATGCCCCCTTCTAGACTGCGAAGCGTTGGTAGCCAGATGAAAACCTCACCCGCATTTCTACCCCGAACAGCTGTCTAACTGCCCCTTTACTCCCAGGCACCCGGCAAACACAACTCAGCAAGAAAGCAGCTGCCACCTGCTGAGACTCCGCAGTGCAGTGCAGTGCGGGAGACCAGTGCCAGCGGCTCCACACAGGGTCTCCTGCAGCCCCCACGGCGCCCCTCAAAGGTGCTGCGGCAGACTGCGCCTTCAGGAGCGAGGCCCTCATTTCCTGCCAGCAGAGGGAGGCTGCCCTGCCCCGGCGCTGGGCCTTCCCGGGGAAGCACGCGTCCTGTGGCAGCCAACAGAGGTTTTAAAGGGCTGGCCCTGCCTCATCAGGTAATTCTGAAAAGTGGTCTCAGCTCGGGAGTTCTCCGTAAGATGACTGTTGAATGAACAAATAAACAAAATAACAAAACAGCGTCCCGCAGACAGAAAAAGGAGTTACACTTTTTTAATGTCTGTAATGTGTGAGTTGAGTCTTCTTCCTTCTCATAATTTTACTAAAACCACAAATCTTTTCCCTTTCCCCAAAACATACCTCAACACTACCTGTAAGAAATGCATTAAAATACATTAACTACTCAAATACGGAAACACAAATAAATCTCTATTAGAAGGTAATTGTTTATTTTTATTTTAAAGTTTGGTTTGGAGGCAGCTGTAGTGCCCCAAAAGCTAGCCAGGCACTTTCCAAATGTGTACGATGCATGGAGCAAGCACGCTCCTGAAGACAGCAGATGACCTGACGACATGCCCAGGAGAACACGCAGCTCGAGTCTGGGGACAGCTCTCTGCACGTGCACACTGATGCAATGAGCCTGCAGAGGGGCGGGCAGGTCCAGGCACACAGCACACCCCCGTCCTCGCTACGTCACCCTGGGCAGGTCACGTGGCCTGTGACCCTCAGCTTCTCCACCAGGAAAGGACACCTTGCAGCACCCAACTTGCAAGGGCAGTCAACACGATGACAAAGCTTCCAGCCAGGGCCAGGCGAGTAGGTGCTCAACAAGTGGTAGCCATTATTGCCGTTTATTTTTTAGAATGACAACCAGAAAGCTAAGACATCAATGCCACATTTGTGGATGGTTTTCTTATGCAGGTTAAGGAAGTCTGAACTGAAAATCCAGCTGAGTTACAGGGAAATTACTCCTTTACAAACGGTCTCCCCTCGGACTCCCTTCAAACAGGGACCTCTCCATTGTGCATTTGATATACAATTAGACACTGCTTACGCCTGACATTTTTCTAAACAAAAGATATTAATTCTCCATTTCCTACTGCAGCATCTCAATAAAAACTCATCTTTCACGAGTTTTACTTTGTTCTGTCCTGCTTTTCATTTCAAGAGTAATCATGTGCTCATCGGAAAATCCAGGGCGACAGAAGCAGGAAAATAAGCCGCCCCAGCACACAGTTTTTAGGGAATTCCCTTTAATCGTTGCTTCCACACCTAGGGTGCTTTTTGTTTCGTGTGCACAGCTTGGGCCGGACCTGGTCTGGGCAGCGGTGCTCTAACCTAACGTGGCAGGCAACATCAGCGTTCTGTTCATGTGCCAACACACCCTTCGGGATGCCACGTTTGCCCAGTAATGTCTCTGTACTCGAAATATTTCTCTCCCTCTCTTTCCCCCTCCCTTCCCTTCTCCCAAAAAACAAACGAAGAAACTGAATTTAAAAACAGAAGCAAGCAGGAATGTGCACAGCCAGGTGACACGAAGCCTCTCTCGGCGGCTGGATGCAGCCCACGGCTCCCTGGCGAAGCTCCGACAGGCGGGCTGAGGCTACCGTGTGGCGAGGGGGCTGGCAAACTCCAGGATTCACAGACTGCGAGACCCTGAGAGTTGGGAAGACAAGGTGCTGCTGAGTTTAAAATCACCTCGGCGCTGCCAGCCTTGCACGTCTGGGCTACAGGAGTTCATTCAGGCAGCGCACTGTCATCCTCCTGGGCCGCGTGCTCTTTCTCAGAGAGGTTCCGAAGGGGCCTCGAAGCCTCGTGTGTTTTACACACAGTACGTTTCTCAGAATACTGGCCATAACTGACCATTGTAGACTTCGCTGATACTTCACCCACCAGAGGGAGCCCATACAGATTTCCGTGTAAAAAGAAACCTTAAACATCAAGTCTGTATGAGTTCTAGATTATTCGCAATACAATCGATATTGTAAAATCACTTAATAATATTGTATTTCTATCCCAATATGAGAAAGATTAAATGAGATCAGGTATGTAAAGTCTTTGACAGAGTACCTGACCTGCAGCAGCAGCTCAAAAATAAACCGATTTTCCAGAACTCGTATCCTCCATAGTGCTCAAAGAATAAGATGATATTCTGACTTCCGCACTAGTTGAGGTGAGCATGGCCGACGTCTGCCCCGATGGAGGATTCCACTCTCAGTCTGCGGACGCATCTGGTTCTCAAGCCAGCAAGGCGGACCCAAACCTGGGCGGGAAGAACTCTGCTAACACGTCACCCCGGGGGACCTGTTTCAGCAGCCCTGTCCTTGTACGTGACACAGTGAACTGCTGGTGACCTGCCACCCAGCAACTGAGGAAGGGAACTCTGCCCCAGTCCAGGTTTTTTTGGCACGAAGGAAAAGATGAACCGACTGTCCCAGAGAGGCATGCTTCTGCAATCCGTGGTGAAATCATTACCACCGAGACGAGCTTTTCCAGCAAAGACAGGGTGCTGAGGAGACAGAGCTCCGGCAAGAGCCTGGCGTGGAGAAGGGCCCCGTGAGTCACCGAGGCTGACCTGCCTGAGATTTCCGCCCACATGGAGGAAGGCCAGGCCTGTTTGCTAGATTTAAGAGGCGGACCCCTGAAAAGCACATGGGTGAGGGGTGCCAACCCCTGTGCTCAAAAATCCGTGACTTTTGACTCCCCCAAAACTTAACTACAGTCAAATCCTCAGTACCTGCAAGAGACTGATTCCAGGACCCCTCCCAGATATCAAAATCTGCAGGTGCCCGAGTCCCTGACATGAAATGGTGTAGACCAGGGCATGAAGCTGGCCCTCCGGATCCAAGGGTTCCTAACCTCCAGATGAAGACTCTGTTGTGGAACTGAAACCTGGGGGCACAAAACCAGACACATGGAAGGCTGACTGCCCACTTATATTTAAGAACCTGTGTGTACATGGACCCACCAGCTTGAACCCGTGCTGGCCAAGGGCCCACTGTACTGGCTATCTTATCTGTGACTCAGCTGCCTCCAAGACTGGAATGTGGCCAAGCCAGGGAACCCCACTGGACTCTGGCCTGCTCCCCGATCCAAGTCTATAGGAAGCGCTGCCACCGGGGAGGCGTCTGCCTCGTGCTGTCTCAGGAAAACCCCAGGGGCTGCTGGGCTCCGTGGACCCATTCTCTGCTGCTCGGAGCCGGACCAGAAGAAAGCAGGAGTAGTGGGCATTCTACACTACCTCCGACAAAAATGTCACCGCGACATTCGTCACTTCACTCTGCCACCAGACACTGGGCACAGTTCCACCTCCTACTCCTTCTGGCCCCACAAAGGAATAACACGGTTGAGCCTTGCTCCCACACATCTCCTGCATCCGTCCACTCCTGTCCAGCGCTGCCATCGCCAGCTCGCGGCTCTCCCTGCATGGCTACGGCAGCCTCCCCCTCAGCGCCTCCCATTCAGCGCTTCTGTGTCAGCCTTGCACACGCCAAACTCATCTTCAAGGCTGACCATTAGTTTAAAACACGATCATGGTCCTTTCCTGTCTCTGCTTACAAAGCCCGGAGAAAAGCTGCAAGCTCCCCACACCACTGCCAACAATGCTGTCACCTAAGGGCTGAGAAACTTCTTCCCTGAAGGGCCAGAGAGTTCACACTGTTGGTTCTGCAGGCCTCTGCAGGCTACAGCCTGGCCACTGCAGCCCATATATAAACAAACAAACAGGCTGCACTCCAATAAAACTCCACTTAAAAATGGGTGGCAGACGGATCTGGCCTGTGGAGAGGAGAGTGAGAGGAGGTGGGGTCCTCGAGGAAGCAGGGACCAGGTCATCTGGCTTTAGGTCACTGCAAGAACTCTGGATTTCAGCCAGGAACACAAGATAACCAATTCCTAAGAAAATAAAAACAAACGACATTTAACTTTCACAAAAGCAATGTACAATAGAGAATCTCACCTGCACTCCTACCCTGAAGATCAAGTTCTCAAAAGCTTGGTCTGCATTATCTTATATGTAATCGGAACACTTGTTCAACAAGGAGTCCTGGCAGTTTTCTAGTCTAAGCTCTCAGTCTTACGAGTGTGGAACCTGGGGCCTGGGAAGGTCACGGGGCCTGCCCACTTCCGGGCTGGCCTTGAGCTACAACACAGGCTTCCTGAGCTTTTCACTGGCCCCTGCTGGCCCGGACAGTTTGGCTGCTTCTAGGGGTCTCAGCTTCCCAGGGGGTGCTCTCCCTGGCCTTGGTGACCTTTGTAAGTCAGTAAGGAAATGAAGAATGGCCACTGTGAGGCACCTCCAGTCACATCCCCACACCCAAAACCTGTCACTTACAAACCCCCACAGTCCAGGTTTTCATTCCCCACAGAGCTGAGAACAGCCAGGCCGGTAAGGCGCAGGCAGGTCAGGCATTGTGAGGACTGTCTGAGCTGGGTCCGCCAGCCGGACATCTCCCACCCCACACACCCCAAAGCAGCACCCTCTTCCAAGGCCCTGGCAGGCCAGCCACCACAGCAGCCACCCACCTACTGGAAGGGACATATGACCTGGGCCATTCGAGAAACCTTGTCCCTCTGGTGCCATAAGTGAGGGTTCGAGATCGAAGGAGAACCAACTAGAGTCCCTTCCTGGGGTTATATGGGTAAAAGCTAGAGAAAGCAGCCCCATCCTAGGTTTCTCAGCTGTGCAAGCCAAGCCACCCCCATTCTGCTAAGGTCAATTTACGCTAGGTTACTGTCACCTGCAACCAAGAAATTTACAGTGGGGCACACACCTGCATACCTTCTCTCATTGCATCTGCATAACAATTTCATAGTTATTATTACTCTATTTAAGGTTAAGTATCTTGCCCAAGTTCCTACAGCAGTAAGAGCCTTCCAGTTCAAGTCTTTCTGCTGTAAATACCATCCAGTCTCCAGTTATGAATCCAGTAGTAACCTAAGGAGAAGACTCACCACCATTCCGAAGCCACAGAACTGAATTCTTGGTTTAGAACTACAGTGGGAATTAAAGGTAGGGGTGGGGGAGGGGCACAACAGAGAGCATCAAAGTGCCTGCCTCCCATTTCTGGCTCTGTCCCGTGACCTCGGGTATCAGGACTCTGGGCAAGTCGTGTCTCTTAGCTGGGCATTAGTTTTCCCACCTATAGAATGAGGCGCCTACACAACACAAACTTAAGATCTGTACGTGCATAAAGAACAAAGAACAGAGGTCAGCTTTTGGAAGAAGGTTCTATTTTTAGTACATGTCAGGTAAGACATCAAGCAGATTTCAACTTGAATGTCTGCCCCAACACCTGGCAGCGGCTGCCCGGGGCACACTGCTGCATAGGACTCTGAGCTGCACAGTCTGCTGGGAAATCAGCACTGGCTCGGAGTGAAAGCACAGGAACGCTAAGTGGTTTAAGGAATACAGCTTGGCACCAATGATGAAAATAGTCTAAACTAACTACATGGGTTTGGGGTAGTGGCGAAGGGGAACAGTAATAACCAGAATGTTTGTTTATGATGCATACACAGTTTCATAAGACCCTAATAATTTGCTTATCAGTGAAGTAGGGTATTATCATGCCCTTTTCATAGAACGGGAAAATGAGACTCAGGTCACAGGACTTGCCCAAGTCGCCCACTTCTAAGTGGCAGAACCTAGACCCAAACGCAAGTGTTCCAGATCCCATTCCCACGCCTCTCTCCACTCCCAAGGCCCCCACTAGTCCCACAGTCCAAACAGTGGACTAATCAGGCTCTCACTGCAAAGCGGTAGTTATCACTATTCGGAGTTGTTCCGATATCAGTTCCTGCCCCCACAATTCGAGATGTCCTTGTTGTCTAATTTGTTTGTAATGCCATGGGCAGACGTGCACTGAGTACACAGATGGAGCATAAAAGTGGCCGGTCTGCACACCTTTGCACACACTCTTAGCTCAGAGGGGCCCGAGACGCCCCTCTCCGCCCCGTCTGCGCTGGAACTGAGTACTCTTCTTTCAGCGTCAGCGTCAGGCGCCATCACCTCTACAAAGCCGTTCTGGGCAGTCGGGAGCAACTGAACACACTTCCTGTGTGCCCCGCACAGCATCTACGAGGCTTTATGGCGCTTGTTTTGTTAATGTCTGTTCCCCCCACCAGACCTTTTGAATTGTGTTATTCTAACACAGTGCTGGTCAGAAGGTAGGTGCTCATTCAGTGCCTACTGATAGGCTGAATGGATTCATCTGGCCAATCTCCCTCCCCGGATGGTTGAACAGCCTCCGCAAACTGCCACTCATTAATTCATGTATACATGTATTCATTAAAAAAATATCGGAGTGTCTGCAAAGTCCCAGGTGCTGGGCTGTGTGCCAAACAGCAGTGGATTTACGGAGAAATTAACACAGCTGACCTTCGGAGCCCTCACTGGCGCCTCCCAAGGCTTTGAACTGTCTTTGCGAAGTTTGAGTTTTTGTTTCTTAGAGGACAGACAGAACTGTCTAACCTTCAAGCTAGGCAGAAACAACACCCGCCCTCACTGCCACGGACACAACAGCGAACAAGGTGCACATTATCTCTCCCCGTACAGAGTGTAGCAGGGAAGACAGACCCCATTTGTTCTCCCCCCCCCACCCCCCCGCATTCAACCACCAAATACTAAACAACGCTGAGCCTCGCACTGGCGATTCTGAGGCCAAGCCAACCCTGTCCCCGCCCTCAAGCAGAAAGACCCTGCTCTCCTGAGCGAAACCCCGCCGTGCTCGGGGAACAGAAAGGAATTTAGATAACGGTAACACAGAGTGTCTGTGAAAGATTCCCTATATCAGTCTCAAGACGTACTGATGATCCCTACCGTGCACCCTAATCTACTGCAGGAGGCCCGGGGAAGGGAGAGGTCTGCGGAACACGACCTTTGACCCCAATGCGGGGGGGGGGGGGGGAAGGGAGGAGCACGAGACGATTAAACACTACAGGCAAAAACCCCCGTGGCCGGCGCTGCGACGGCAAAGCAACCGGCTGCGGAGACACTCCCCCGGCGTTCAGGTCGGCGGTGACAGCGAACTCATGACCTTACAGAGCAGTCCCTGAACTTTGCGAGCAGAGAGTTCTGAGCGTCTCTCCAGCCGCACCCTCTCCCTCAAGAGAAATTAGGTTCCTAGAATGCCTCTCGCTTTACGTCCCCCTTCTTCCAAGTGAGGCTGTTCCTTTCCCGAGGCAGCTGTCGGCTCTCTGGGGCCAACTCCCGGGTCCCCCCTTTAGACCACTGTTCTCCACGCGCTTCTTTCACACACTGCTTATGGGACAGGGTCTGGTTTGGGGTCTGGGATGTGCGTCGGGGGTCCGCCCCCACCTCCAGCCCTCCGTTTCCATAGCAACCAGCTCACCACTTCGCGAGCCCGGCTGGAGAAGTCGCCCTTGGGCCGGGGGCTCCGACGGAACAACTCGTCGCGGCTGCCATCAACCCCGCCGCCCACCGCCACTCCCAGCGCTTTGTTCCGCGTCTTCACGGTCTTGACGCTGGCCCGGAACAGCAGCGTGATGTCTACCGCCATGACGACCCGCACCCGCAGCCCCGTACCCGGCCGGCCCACGTCAGCAGCCGGCGACCGCTGCGCGAAGCCGGCCGCCGGAGGACCGTTCCGGCTCCGCACGCCTCCGCCCGCCAACGGCGACGCGAGAAGAAAGGTTCCGGCCTCCGCCCGCGCGCGAGACGGGTTCCCGCGGCGCCCCGAGCACACAGCGGCGCCCCTTTCTCCTACCAGCAGAACTGGCGCGGCTCGACGGCACAGGGGGGTCCGGAGCCTGTTTGGGGAGTGTGGACCCCGGGCGCGAGAGAATCGGGAAACCGAAAGGCTCCATCCCATCTGGTGACTCCCGCACTGAATGAGCCCCGCCGCGCGGGTCTCGGGGACCAAAAGCGACCCAGCCTGACCTCTGACCCCAAGGGCCCGCCTAGTGCTGGGCCCAAGCGCGGGACGGTGACCTTATGAGTGCAATAAGTTCTAAGGCAGGGCAGGTGTGCATGACACAGCTAGAAGCATGAATCCGTTTTTCATCCTTGAAACACTTAAAGCCAGAACCTTCTTCAGAGTGTTATTTGAGAATTAGAGTTAATACTCGTATTTTGGCGTTGCCTGGCTCCTAGTGATCAATACAAATTAGTTACTGTTAATAATATCACTATCATTGTTGTATTTAAGGTGAGGAGCTGTATAAAGAAGGCATCGCTATTAGAGAAAGGCAGGTTTGAAGGATGACTAAGCATTTATAACTTGGAAACAAGGGCAGAAGATGTCTCTGGCTTCTGTTCAACCTTGACGTGGAGTTTTTAAACAGAGTCACAGTTCATTAAATTGACTGTTAGCCAATGAGTTCTGACTCCAGTTTGGTGCAAGGTTCAGATTTAATTCACAATCTCATTGATTTCAAGTTTGTTTTCTTTTTTAAAGGAGGTTGAACAACTCCGATATGTATTGAAACAGTGTTCAAAGAGTGGTCAGCAAGATGAAGTTGTTTTCATAATACTCACATGTTATTTGACTTTTCACTCATTCTCTCCTGAGTTGCACACAGCTGAGTTTTCCAGAGGCTGTGCGGCTTGGGATATTGCAGAAGCAATGAATGCAGAACAGCTGTCTTCTATTAAGCCAGTCTTTGCGAGGTTTGCAAAAATGTAAAACGTTGTCATTCTCACTAAGGTTTTAAAATTCGTTCTGGAAGTGTGTTTTTTCACGAAAAGATACATTTATGTTAATATATAAATATGTAATCATTTTTGTTTTGAAATAAACGACTTTAAAATTTTTGTTTTTTAATGTGGTACCAATTTTTTACCAATTGATAAAACCCATATACATCTGTATAAACAAAAGTTAATGTTTAGGACCCTCAATAATTTTTAATAGTGTAAAGGAGTTCTGAGACCAAAAGTTTGAGACCCATCGTGTTAAACAAGTCTATCAAAGGTAGATGTCACAAAAGGACATCGTGCCTAAAAGGAAGACGGAAAATCCGGACTCGCTGCTTCAGCCTTCCTGTGGGAGGAAAAGAAGTTTCCACACGGTTTTTTTTCTACCTACAGAGTAAGAGAAAAAATGAGAAAGAAATGACAAAACCTCGGCCAATGAGTCTGTAGAGCATAAATGGACCTTTGTTTTATGGAGACATTAACGAGTGGTTGGCTACGCAAAGGTAAGCCTGGGGCAGAGTGGGAGAGAGTTAAGTAGCTCCGCTTAATGTAGTGAACAGGATTGAATTAAGGGCAAGAGGGAGAAACCAGAACCCAGGGAGGAGGCCCGTCCGTTGGGAAGGGTTTGAGGAGGAGAGGGCTGAGCCACACGGAATCCTCAGTGTGAGTAGTGTGGTGCTGTTCCCAGTTTGGGGAGGGAGGGTACGAGAGTGGGGACATAGGCCTGAGCTTTCTCTCTGGATCTGCAAAAGCAGAGAAGACTGTGAGATGAGACCCAAGTGAGCTCTATGAGGCACAGGTGACCACAGTCCATAATTTTTCCAGAAAAGCCACTGAGGGGGCCATTAGTCTTCCCACAGACCACAGGACATAGGATTTCACTTTTATTCTTCTTTTTATTTTATTCTTTTCACTGTAGAGAGCAAGGAACCTTCAGTTGACAGTAGACTAATAACTATTTGAAACCCCATGAAGCTGAGAGGCCACATGGATGAAAAGGAAGAACAGGGTGGAGGGATGCTACGAACTGCCCAGTTGGATGTAGCACGTCAACAAGGTCTCCTCAGCAGCACAGTTCCATTCATTAGGCCAGGTACTCTCCTCTGGAAAAGGAGCAAGGCATGTTGGAATCCCAACATACAGCTCCCTACAGCCACGCCCTCTTTATCGTCGGGATAGATGCAGGCAACTCAGAATCACGGGGGGACCTGCACAGAAGTCCTTAAGTGCAGCCTCAGCCAAAAAGAGTGTATATTGCATATCCAGATGCCCAACCCACATGCTGTGAGAAATAGGTGCCAGCCACCCAGCTTTTGTCCTTGTCACTTCCTTTGCAAGTGTTGGTTGGATTGCCCCACCACCTTAGGAAAGAGGGTGTAGCAGGCATTGGCTGCTTGGAGAATGTGCAGTGCCCGGAAGTGCAGATTCCTATGGGGTGGCTCGGGAGACGAGCATCTTCTGGGCCCATGGAGTCAGGAACTTGCCACGATAATATAGTAATGGAGACTGCAGTGGTCTCTTTCATTGTTCACTCATAGTCAGGGCCTCTCCCTAGGGGAGGATTAGAGTTCCTTGACCTATTGATGACCAGCTTCGCCAGGTGATTCTTTTTAGCCATGAACAGTGACATGTGTTGCAAATTTAAGAAATAAGATGGGCTTCTCTGCTCTTTACCCTCTGCCACGAACACCCATGATATTCCAGCATTTCATCGGCCTGGCCCCGAGGAAAGGCAGCACGGAACACAGCCAGCCGAGGACGTGTGCTGGCCGCGAGAAGTAAGGCTCTGTTCTTGCTGTCCGTGGGGATTTGGGGTTGGTTGGTACTGCATCGTAATTCACCTGTCTTCATTCATGAAACCTGTATCCAGATAGCTGCCCAAACAAGACCATTGGATGCGTTCTTCACTTACCGTCATTACTGGGTGGGAATCTCAGGCCTGGGCCTCAGGCAGAGATAGGGGCCCGGGCTGCTGTGTCCCCAGCGTCTGCCGACGGGCACACTCCAGGAACCACACAGGTGTGGACACCAGTGAGCAAAGGCTTCCGAAGGGAATGGGGAGCTGTCATTCTGTTAACCTTCGCCCGTATCTGACCCGAAGCTTCTGGACACTGAGGCCCAGACCGGCCTCAGCTGCATCACACACTCATGCTCTCTGCTCTGGACAGTGGGGTTCTGGGTGTTTTAATACCTGCGGAATCGCTGTACAGTGCAGAAGGGTGGCGTCATGCAAGGAGACTTCTGAGCTCGTTCTCGTTTAAAAAAAAAGGAATGAATGAAGAATAGGAAAAGCAAACAAACAAACAAAAATACTTGAGATTTGGAAACTGACAGACTTGAGTTTGAATTCCAGCTTCCCTACTCACTCGCAGTGTGACTTGAAGCAAGTTACTTGACCCTCTGGGCCCTGTCTGAAAAAAGCATGAAAAGCAGGAATGCCTCTGACCCAGTCCTGGGTCTATGAGGAGGAACTTCCCCCTAAATGCCTTTCCCACCTCCCCACGGAGCCAGCGTTAGTCAGCTGGTGGTTGGGGGACGGCCACTGGTCTGCGTTTCTAAGTTGGTTGGAGTACGTGTCTGAGCTGAACACATTGGCTCTTTTGCAATGTCAGTGGGAGGAAGTGACTGGTGAGGGGTCTGTTGTGCACACTTGTACTTCACCTGGGAGGAGAGCTAGAAACTAGAGTGCTACCCAACCTCTCTCCATCTCTCTCTCCCTCAATACAAGTGTCTCTGCAAATCAGCTCCCTCTGCTTCTCAGTTCATGGGGCCGGTCACAGGCCACCGTCCGCCCCTGAGTTGGTATGGCATGTTTCTAGTCGCTGCTGTATCAACCCCAAGCCCCAGCTCAGAGCATGCAGGGGAAAATTGGTCCAGCCACCTGTGGCTCAGCATCCAGAGACAAACGGTTCAAACATGGCTGTCAGGACACTCTGCTGCCTGGGGGCTCAGGGGCTACATCCGTTTCCTTTGGCAAATCCGCACAAACTTAAAACCAAGCAAGCTTGCTATCTTATAGTTCTAGGAGCCAAAGTTCCAAATTGGGTCTGGCTGGGCTGCAATTGAGGTGTGGGTAGGGCCGTGTTGCTTACTGAAAACTCTAGGGGAGAATCCACTTCTTTGCCTTTTTTCTCCAGCTTCTAGAAGCTGCCCACATTTCTTGGCTTCTGCCCCCTTCCTCCATCTTCAAAGCCAGCAATAGTGGTTGAGTCCTTATGACCCATCACTCTGACAATAACTCCTTTCCCTTCCACATGCAAGGACCCTCGTGATGACCTGGGGTGCACGCAGGTCGTCCAGGGTAATCTGCCCATCTGAAGGCAGCTGACTGACAACCTGAATTTCATCTGCTGCCCCAGTTAGCCTTTGCCAAGTAACAACATATTCACACATTCCAGGCCTTCAGATTTGGACATTATTCTGCGTACCACAGACGGGGGAGCTCCAACAGGAAGGTGGGGTAGCTATGAGCTGGGCAGACACCCTTGCTGGTCTTCCCGGATGAAGAGAGCGATCCATCCAGGACTTTCCACTTCTCAATGTTTCTGGGCCAGCTCCTTATAACACTCCAAGGGGCTGCAGACATGAGGAAGATGGAAGTTGAGCCCTGAAAGGATCTCCTCTCCCAGGAGGCTGTCACGTGCCCGAACTACAAGGCGCTCTCCTCTGGCATCTTCTAGCCTGTTCTGCCTCCCTTAAAGCGGAACTGTCCCACGTTGCCTAACCCTTCTGAAAAGCACACAGCACACAACAATGTAATTAACAGTTTCCCAGGTTCAAGTCTCCTCGCTCCCTTCACCCCGCCTCCCCCCGCCAGGTTTGGAAGTTGATGCCACTTCTTCCCAGCACTCACTTGGTCCACCCCAGGAGTTTCATAAATCACCTCATAAAAACTCATTTACTGGTTTCCCCAACATAATGGCAGAAATAAACCGCTAGATACACACTTGGAAACCCCCTCCAGAAAACGTGCACAGCGTTTTGCTGGCACAGCGTCTCGGTTTCCTACCTGGGTTCCTACCACTTTTGCTTTCTGACGGTGTCTTCCGTAATTAGGACGACTGGATCCTCCACTTTTTATTGAGTTGGATGGCAAATCACAGAATAAATGCTTTCCTTTGCACTTTAAAAGGATTTAATAGGAAAATATTTTTCCTACATCCTGTTTCAAGGGGAAAATGTGATTTTAGGGGACATTTTATAGTTCACAACAGGATATTGAAGGGCATTTGGTTTTGCTTAGTTTATTATGACTGTGTTTCTCCAGCATGAAGTGCTGTTTGTGTGTGTGTGTGATTATGTAGATAAGTCTGATTAAGGGAGGTGGGCAGCCACAGAACTGTGGAAATTTGGGACTGGAAAGGGCCTCAGATATCATCCAGGCCATCTCCCTTTGCATTTTGGATGAGAAAGCAAGTGACTTGTCTAAGATCACACGTTGAGTTGACGGGGGCAGGGGGGTGGGCAATGAGATTAGATTCTTTATCTCCCAAGTGTTTAGTGTCCTCAAACCAGGGTTTTGGGGCAGGGGGAATGACATGCACACAAAGGAATCTGTATGTACTGTACTTGGAAGTACTTTTGAATTTGAGAACTGGGGTATTTAGTGTGGATCTGTGTGTGTTTCATCTATCCACCCACCCAACCTTCCTTCCTACATACGTACATACGTACATACGTACATCTCTTCATCTGCTTGTCCACCCATCCGTCCATCCAGTCACTCACCCATATCCCAAACGCATTGTGTCTACTCAGTAAGTGGCACTGTGTGGGTACCGAGAATATAAATACGGACCTGAGGTCCCTACCTTGGGACAAGTCAAACACTAATGGGGCGGACAACTGTGTACATAATTATAATTAAACTTAACAGGTGCAAAAATGAAGTTTGTTGTTTTCAGACAACATCTCTGAAGAATTAAATTTAAAAAAAAGCAGCTTTACCTCTGGCTGGGTGACTCGGTTGAAGTGTCATCCCATACACCAATAGGCTGCAGGTTCCAGTCCTGGTCAGGGCACACACCTGGGTTACAGGTTCGATCCTCAGCTGGGGTGTGTAGGGGAGGCAACTGATCAAACTCTCTCTCTCCCCTCAATTCCTCCCTCCCTTATTCTGTCTCTACAGTCAATAAATGTATCCTTGGGTGAGGACTAAAAACCACAACAACAAAACAGCTTTACAGATCATGCACCTACTCTCTGTAGACAGGAAAAGATCATGGATGATCATGGAAAAGACCATGGATGATCATGAATGATGACGCACCTACTCTCCGTAGACAGGAAAAGATCATGGATGAGAACATAAATGGGAAAGGGGACTTGACCGCAGAAAGAAGCCTGTAGAGAAGGTGCCCTTGTGGTCCTCTCTGGCCGTTTCAGTCACCCAGTCTGGATGGAAGCCTGCAGAGCCAGAACCAGGTCCCGGCCTGGCACTGCGGCAAGAGCGTGGGCTCTGAGTCAGACAGTCCTGAGTTCTAATCTCAGTCACTTAGTAGCAGTGAGAACTTTAGAAGATATTTCTTCAGTAATAAAATCTAACTATTCTGGCACACAGGGTGTTGGGGTCGATAACAGACAGACTACACTTCACAGCTTGAGGTGGTGGAGAGTCCTCTTCAAATGCCGGATGGAGCCTCCGTTCACTTGGAAGGTGGATGTTCCAGACGAAGGCTGAGACACTGCCTTGGGTGAATGTCGGGATAGAAGGAAGCACTTTAGAAAGGAACTGGCCACCGTGGTTTGGGCCAGTCTCAGAGAACGTTTCTGGGAGCTGGCGTATTTATTCTGGAGACAAGACTTAGGGGTGGATGAAACAACAGTCCTCAAGCACGTGAACCAGGGGACAAAGAGCAGCCGCTCCCTCTTTCTGTTCTGGACCGAATGGCAGCCGGTGAGCTCCCACGAGGCCTGACGGATCTAGGCTCAGCATTAAGAAGTTCCCGGCTGCTGGGGTTGTTGGACTTCAGAATGCGTTACCAAGTTCAATATCAGACAGTGTCTCTTCTGGTCATGCAGCTTTACGTGTAGGGACTGCCATGCTCTCAAGCTCTTTCCAAACTAGGGTGTCCGCGACACTAACAGAATCCTCTAACACAGGGCCATGCATCTCAGGCAGCCTCACACCACTGTCCTAGACCTTGGTCTATGACAGGAAAGGACTGGGATACCAGCTGGATGGTCACCTCTGGCAATCTATAGTTCGAACATTCCACAAATGCCACAGTTGCTTATGCAGGCTACTCCAGCAACCAAGCACCGCCCCTCTTTGAAATTTATTAAGAAATTCTCTGTAGGGCTTCTTTCACCAAAAGTGCATTTAATAAAGCTTGGAATTTCCTCACAACACGTTTATTCTTGTTGCTATATTTTTAGGTCTCCATTATTACTTGTCTTCACCTTTCTGCTCTGTCGGCATGAGGCGGGCCAGCACAGTGGGGTGCCAAGAGTTATCAATAATCAGGAATTGGCCACACCACTGGAGTTCTCCCCAGCCCTCCCAGAAAAGCCAAGTTTCTCCTTGTTAATTTAGGAAGCCTTTAAGCCAGTCACTGGTTTTAATAATTATTCATTAAAAAGGCAGGGAAATTACAGCTCTAAGTTCAAGATTGAACATGAAAGTCTCACTGTGACCATCAGTGGGAATAGTTTTGAGTTCCACCCCCACCCCCCAAAAAGTAGCTTCTGATGGGTTAGGTTTGTGTGTTCAAACCGATTTAAAGTTGAGTGGCTATAACTTGGAAGAGATTTTAAGCAAAGAGCCAGTATATCGGTCATTCAGCTGTGATCAAACATGCCCCTATATACCCCAAAGTATTTTGTTGGAAATGCCTAATTTATTATAAGAATACATTAATTTAATTTATAAAATCCCTAATTATACCCGAAGGGCTTTCACAGGCCGGATGCCCCCATTACAAGGCATCATTATGAAGGGGCCGGTCTAGCTCCCCCGCCCTGGTTGTGGGAGGAAGGAGCCATTTTTTCCATAAACAAACGGATTTGCTCTTATCAGGTGAGTCTCCCACGGGGTCCAGGAACGTGCGCAGGTCCCTCACTTCCAGTTCCTACCCACACAAGGTTGGCAGAGGGAGGGGAGCCCGAGGCAGCTGTTCTGCCCAGCTACCGTCCCAGGCCCTGGGGCCAGCAAGGACCTCCGCTCTCCATTCCTATGGCACCCCATGGCCACCTTCCAGCCTCCCCTCAGGCCTTTTTCTTTTCTTCCCTTCTTCCCTGTCCAGCTCCTGGGTCTGTGCAGGCCCTGGAGGTCCCCGGGGTCCTACCCTTCCTTGGGTTGTCAGTCACCTTTGCGTCTGCCACTCACTCGAGGACTGCGGGAGGTCACTCTGCCCCACAGGGTGGCCTGAGTACGCTCCAGACCTTCCATCTGAGTCCCAGCACACTCAGCTGCCTCCTCTGCTCCTGTGCCTCCCCCTCCCACTGCACTTGCAGCCCCTGTTTGTCTTCCCCTTGGGGAGGCAGGTCCCAGGAAGTGGAACTTGGGGGTGCAGTGGAACACCCCATTCCCCATAGGTAGATGAACAGAACATTCTTGCTTGGGTGACTGTTGTCATTAATAGAGGCAGAGGACGGTGAATAAGATGATGATGAAGGCGATGATGCCAGTGATGATGAGATAGCAGAGAGCTTACAAGCACTGTTTTAAATGCTTTATGGACAACAAATCACATCACCCTAGGAGGTAGGTGGTCTTATCATGGCCGTTGGATAGATATGAAAAATCAAGGGACGGAATGGTCAAGACACTTGCCTAAGGTGACACAGCTAGTTAGTGCAACAGAAGGGCAGAGAGGGACCCAGGCAGCCCGGCTTCAAAACCTGGGAGGCCCCCAGGAAGACAGCTACCATGCTAGGGGTGTCTGTGGGCCAGCCAGGCAGACACGGAGGTAGCTGCTGCAGCTCCAGCGTTGAGTGAAACCAGAGGGCCCCAAAGACAGAGCTCAGGGGCCATCTCTCCTCACAGGCCCCTGGCCTGGCCAGACCCCCCTCTGGGCTGCTTGTCCAGCTCTGCCTTACTGGCCACACCAACCTCCTCTCCTCTTCTCCATTTCACACCCTCCCACCCACACATACTCCTTAAAACCAGCCAGTCCCACCCAAGGCATGTCCAGCTTCCTTTGTACTTGCTGCCCTTGGAGTCACTCCTGGTGCCAAGATGTCTGCCTCGCCCATATTCTGTTTCCCGCCCGTCCGTCTGACTTCGGCCCCCTTTCACATCAGCATCCCCGGAGCTCACATTTACATGCAGCATGCCCGGGAGGATCTGGGCTTAGAGAAGAAAGCAGGCGCAGTTAGAGCGGCCATCTCCTGGGCCAGAGCACGTCCGCCAGGCAGCTCTCTTGCCTCATCCTTCTCTGCCCCATCTCTGCTCCAGCTGCTGGCGCAGGGGGAGGCGATAGCCCCATTCAAAGAATATAATTTACATAAAATAGTTTCCAAAGTTATTAAGGGAGCAGACAGCAAGAGGAAACCCGTAATTAAGGAGTTTTTGCGTGCATTTGATATCTTCCCACTGGCTAAAGTTTCGTCTTCCTGAGTGGATGGGGTCTGGACCAACACTGGCACGAAAGTACACCCCACTTTCAAGACTCGGGGCATTTGTCACTGTGGGTGGGGCAGGCGGCGGGGGCAGAATTCACAGGGAAGGATTAGAGGCTGGTCCCTTGTGGGTGCGAACAGGAGAAGGGGCCTCGGTTTGTATGCAACTAGCTGTCTGCCCATCGATTTTAATATTCATATTCTGCTTTGTTTTCCAAAGCCAGACATGTGGACCCAAGAACAACGAGGGGAAGAACGGGTCAGGTGGGTAGCAGGAAACGCCCACGATCAGCTTCACTTGGGCCAAAGGCCACTGCCTCCTGAGTGACAAAGAGCCACTACTGGGGTTGGAGTCAGGCGCCACAGGTTTTGAATCCTGGCTCAGCTAGTTACCACCCTTGACTAGTCCTTCCTTTCGTTCCTTTGTCTCTAAGGTCAGAATCACACTGAACCATCAAGGTGCTTGTAAATGAATGGTGCTGTTAACCATGTGCTCATGACGTGACGTTGGCCATCGGGGCAGACGGCGACTGCGTTAGCCGTTCTCCAAGTCCCCCCCGAGCACCTGCTGTGTGTCAGGCACTGCTCTCACGGCAGGAACTACGATGGGCAGGAGGACGGCCCTGCCCTCACTGAAATTCTCCACAAGGGCCTTTGCTCATTAACAACCCTTACCCGAGGTAGAGGACAATACACAATTCTTTAAGCCCGGGAGACCAGGCAAGTAAGAGCATCGCGGCCCAGAATCTCAGAGACACAGGCTCACATGATTTCATCACAAAAAAATAACAGGAGGTTTTGCTGTTTGTTGTTTGTTTTTTAGGAAACTTATAACTGTTTATAAAAAAAAGAAAAAGTAAATATAACTGGATGTTTCAGCTTCAGGCGTTTTTTTTTTTTTTTTTTTCCCTAAATCCCACAAAGGGTTGTTTTCACTTCTTCAGAATGTCTCCCCCTCCGACACACCCCCCACGCCTGCCTTCCTTTTTCCTCCCATGGAATAATATAAACAAACTCTACCAAGAACATTGCAGGCAAAAGGCACCAGCGTAGAAAACACATCACCCCTAACGAAGTCCAAAGGGTGCAGGATTCACCCATTTATCCATTCACTCATTCATTCGACACGTGTTACCAACAGGTACTGTTCAACAAGCAGCGGGTCGGCCAAAAACTTCGTTTGTTTTTTCCCCACACTGGCTCTAGTAGCACTTAGTTGTCTTTAACTTCATCCAAGACAACTTTGTTAGATTGTGTTGCGACAGCTGTCCTGTCAGCGTGCATTTGTTAAAAACTTACCACAACTGGGGACCTTTTGTGCAGCCATTTTAATATTGAGGATGGAAGAAAATACTCAACATTTTCAGCATATCTTGCTTTATCATTTCAAGAAAGGTGAAAATGCAACTGAAAATGCAATAAAAAGAGTTTTACAGTGCATGGGGAAGGTGCTGTGACTGATCAGACGTGTCAACAGTGGTGTGCGAAGTTTCATGCCGGAGATTTCTCCCTGGATGACGCTCCACAGTCAGTGAGACCAGCTGAAGTTGACAGCAATCAAATTGAGATGTGAATGGAGAAGAATTAACATTATACCATGTGGGACATAGCCGGCACACTCAAGATATCCAAATCGATAGAGTTATTGGTGACAATGAAAAATGTGTCTTTTATTTTGCAGGAAAAATGTAACAGACTATTTGGCCGACCTGATAGATGCCATGTAAGCGTTTGCAATAAAATGGCACCAGAGAAATGGCTCAGACCTCTGCAAAGAGAGGCTGGTGCCCAGGGAGACGGTGAACATGCCCCGAGGTGACCCTCTAATGCAGTGACACTCAGAGGCCGAGGCTGTGGGTCTCCTCCTTGAGGCAGGGAGAGGGGGAACAGCCTCAGAGGGTCAATGTCCCTTGCACTGGCCACCGTTCCTTTCGTCTTTCCTCCCTCCCTTCTCTACGGAAATCTCTGCTGAAAGAGAAATGAACGTCTGAGAGGCCAGACATGGTAAGGACATTACTCTCTAGACTTACAGAATAAGATTCTCAGGACTTAGAACTTAGCTTCTATTCCCCAAATGCCCTTGGACACTTAGCTTTCTCCTAGTGAGGCAGCATGGTGAGGAGCTAGGGAAATTTCTTGGTAAGTGGAATGGGGAAACTGAGACAGACAGATGACAAACTGGCCACACAATTTACAGGCAGATACAGAAGGTCACGAGGATGGGAAGTCCGGGGTGCCTAGCAACGGACAGAACTGGTGGCCTTCCCTCCCCTGGCACATCGATCTTCCTGCGGTTCAGACCCCTGAGCGAGTCTCCTCCCTGGAGACAGCATGTGGGTCTCAGCTGTGTTTCAGCCCCAGGCCCAGAAAAGCAGCAAAACCAGGTGGGCAATGCCAGAACCGGCTGCAAGCACTAATGACCTTGCCCTGGCGCTGAGCAATCAGTAGAGACCACGACCCTGAAGGGGCACACCTGGGAAAGCAGATGACTGCTTTATCGAGATCCGCCCCTAAGACCGCCCCTGAACTCCCAGCGTTTAAAAACCCTCCAAGCAAAGGCTCCAGCGCACGCTTGTTCTTCTTGGGAGTGTGTTCACGTCTTTCTTCCTCCACGGGCGTGCCTCTCCGAAACTCTGAGGGACCCCACAAGACTTGCAGCCACGGGAGCAGTGGGTAACAGCAGCTCATCCCAGGCTAACCCCTGAGCCTGTCTCCAAGCCCCCTTTTCTCTGTTTCTCCAGTGAGCTGCCAGCAGCCCTTCCTAAGCTCGCTTCTTTCTCACAATGTTTCTTAGGGAGCCAGCTGTAACAAACATATTCTCAAAATCATCTGGACAGGCTAAGGTTCAGTCCCCGGTCAGGGCGCGTGTGATGAACCAGCCACTGAATGCATCCATCAGTGGAACAACAAACTGGTGTTTCTCCTTTCTTTCTCTCAAAACAATCAACTTAAAATCACCTGGACTCGTAAAATCTTTCCTGCACAAAGTCAAAAATACCACAGGCCTGACCAAGACGGCCCCTCTGTGGGTCTGTTCCTTTCTGGTAACTCCGGACAAACTCCAGCAAGGAGGTATTTGTGCTTAAATACCCCCGTCGATGCAGAACTCGCTCCTTTGTGGGGAAGCTCGTTCTGTTTGGGGCCCTCCAATTTGTTCACCCAGCAGATACCCGCAAAGCCCAGCACGTGTTCCGGCTGGGTGCCGGGCACTGTCCCTGCTCCCAGCCTTCGCCTTCAAGGCCATCTCTTCTGCCCTGCTGTCCCCCGTTCCCTCTGCCGTGATGTGGCATCTTGTTCAGTCACCATTAGCCCCGTCACTCCCCAGAACCGAGCCCCAGACTTCAGGTGTGGTCTAACTCTTACACCTCCCGGGTCTCCCATTCTGAAAACTGCGCTTGTATTAACTCGGCTCAGAAGCTCGTTAATGTTCTGCGCAGCCGGGCTCCAGTCCCGACTCGGGGGAGCTGGCGACCCGGCCCTCTGCCGTTACACCCCACCTCCCCCATCACCTCCCGTGTGGGGCAGTTTGGGACAAATGTTCTGAGCCTAACACCTGCCCTCGTTAAACGGTCTCGTCACATTAGTACCCTTGTTTTAGCTTCTCGGACTTTGGAGTCTTGTTTGTTACCCAAGAAGACTCAAAAGCTCGTCCGCATCTCCTGTGGAAGTGTGTGAGTGTGTGTCTGTGTGTGTGCGCATCTACATGCATGGGCCCAGCTTCGAGGGGCCCACCCTCAAAGCTTTCTGAACGTAGCTTTCTGATCACTCTCCACGAATGCAGCTCATTCGCACAGATTCACTCATTCTGCAACATTTATTCAGCACCCCCCGACAAAGCTGTTGTTCCCTTGAGAACTTTCTTGCCTAGGTATTATAAAGAAAATGAAGCAAAGTAATCCACCCTAAGGAGTGACTGACAGTACTCACTCTTACCTATCCGGGGGTGTTTGCTTGCAAACTCAAGGGAGGAACCTTATTGGTGGTGAAACAGCAGAGTACCATCCGGTGGCAGCGGATGTTTTAGTATCATTCCGCTGTGGCAAAGACCTCTCCATGCACCGCCCAGCCCTCTCCTGGGCTGGAGCTTCCCGGGAAGGAGGCTGGCCACTCCAGAATGCAGACGTGTTTGCAGAATCTTCAATGTGCACTCTGCTCACCCCAGTTACCTGCCGGGAACTGCACCTAGCTCAGAACCCCGAGACTCTCAGATCTGTCTCCAGCCTCAACACACAGATTTCTCCCTTGGTCTTGGAAGAGGTGGCAGGCAGACTTTGGCTCAAATCTGTTCCTCAAGGCCATGTCTTACCCAGACCATCCCCAGCTAGAGTGAAACTCCAGCTCACCATGTGGGGGTGAGTGTGAACAGCCTGGGGCCTGGGCCCGAGGAGTCTGGGTAGAACTGGAGTAGCAGAGCTTTTAGTGGAGCTGGCCTTGGGGCCAATCTAATGGGATAATATCACTTTCTCACAGGATTACACCACAGCTGAAATGGCTCAGGGCAGGACGAGTTCAGAGGAGGAACTTCCTGGGGGAGCAGGAAGCTCCCTGTTGGGTCAGGCTGAGAGTGGCCCTGGGCTCTGTCCTGCTCTGCTCCCCCCACTCCCCTCCTGCTTCCTCCTGGGAGCCCTTCCTTAATAAATCCCTGGTCCACTAACTCCTCTCAGTCAGCGTCTGGGAAACCTGGTCCACCACACTGTCTGCCCAGCACCTCTCCTCCCTGGCTCCCAGACAAGTCTCTGGGTCCAGCCAGGGCTGCGGCTGCTGGTCTGGCTTCAGAGTTCCTACTCTAAACAAGCCAGCGCAGGCGCTGAAGGCAGGAGACTTCTAGGGAGTGGAGAGCAGGGCCTTAGAGGAGGGCAAGGAGCCTTCCAAGGAGAGGGAATGGCACGTGGGTTGAGGGGTTGCTGCAAAAGACCAGGGATCTGGGAAGGTCAGTGTGATGGGGGAGGGGAGGAGCATGAGTGCGGGCTTGGATCGACCCCCCCCCCCACGTGTCTCTATTTGAGAATGACCACCTCCCCTCCGTGCCCCCACGCCCGGTCCTTGTGAGTACCCGTGGCAATCAATCCAGCCAGGCCCAGACAAACAGCTGTGCTGGCATTTTCCTTCCACCAGTGACTCTTCTCGGGTCGGCTTCATGGGGTTCCTTTGGTCACAGAAATAGCCAAGGGGGCCTATTTTATTTCCGAAAAGGAGAAACTGAAGATAATTACGCACTCGGCTTGACTGAAACGGACAAAACGCACTTCATTATTGACCCCCTTTGGGGAAGGCGTCCTCCCGACCTCGCACCAAAGGGGCCGCTGTGAACCGCGAGCCCCGACGCCCAAGTCCTTCGGTGTCCAGGGCACGGCGGGGCAAGGGCAGCCACCGCGCCCTCTCGGACCGTCTGGCCCCGTCGCTGCGCGGTCGCGGCCCTGCCGGGATCGCCTTCGGAGCTGGCGGGTCGCGCAGACTTTGAAGTGCAGACGGGTCTAATGAGGGTCTTGCTGGGCAGTGGGATCAAGTGTCAGCGGCGTCCCGAAACGCCGCTAGGCAGACAAAGGACTCTGGGCCACTTCCCGGCTCCAGCTCCGGGAGGAGCGGGACAAAGGCAGAGACGGGCGCACGGCGGGGTCCCGCGTGCCCGGTTCCGGCTCCTGGGCGCCGCGGCGCCCGGCCTGCTGTCCCCCCACCCACTCCCCCAAGAGTTTTCCCGAGACTGGAAACTGCAGCGCAGGGTACCCCAGTCGCAACCAGCCCGCGCTTTTGCCCAGCCCTGGCTCGAACGAAATTCTGTTTGCGACAGTGAGACCTTTAGTTTCTCCTACAGGGTGTGATGTCCTGAGTGCAATCCTTTCTTTGCACCGTAACAGTAAGGATTTATGGCGCCTGATTTTCTGGGCACTCTTCTAAATCCTGTAGCTTCTTTTAGCCCATGCCCTTCTCCCGTAACTCGGGGCAGAAGGAACGGTCACCCCCACTGCACAGATGAAGAAACCCAGGCAGGAGCTGAAGTGCCAGGCACGCAGCTACCACGCGGTGTGCGGGGCTGGCCCACCCCAAGGCCTCTGAGTTTGCTATCTGGCATCCCTCCGTCCCTGCTCTTGCCCTTTATTTTATTATTTTTTTAAATATTGCATTAAACTATCATTTATCAGGTGGTTTTGTACCCTCTTAAATTTTTCATCCTGAGGGAGTGTGGTTCTCCCCAACTGGAACCCACTCCTTCCTCCCGTGGGGCATGTGAGGCCTTTGCATTCTCCCAACAAACTGCTGGGGGGTGGGGGTGGGGGGGGCTTGGTTACTGACTCTCCTGAATATTTCAGAAGGGGAGAAACCCAGAGTTCAGTGACTTGCCCCAGGATCCCTGGCAGGGCAGCCTGACACCAGCCCTGAGCGAGCTAAGGCACCAGGTTACGGTAAGTCTCAGCCCTGAGGTAGCTCTGTCTGGGAAGGCTCCACCCTCATCCCAGCAAACCCTTAAAAAGAGCAACATCACACACGTTGCATACAGCCCTTTTACTACAACGTTTTAAAGGATTTTAAAAATAATTTTAATTTTGCTTTCACTTGGCTATGAGGCCCTAATTTACAACGGCTTCTGAGGACTGATTGGGCAAATTGGGAAATTCTTGCAAAGTGAGAAAATCTAAACCATTTTCACATGTAATGAAATTTTTAGGAATAATTAATTTAGCAAGTTAATGATGTTGACACGGTGCTACCTTCTGTAGACATTTAATTAAACATTTATTAATTTTGACTTCGCAGTTTTCCTTTCTCAGGGTAGAGCCAAAAATTACTATTCCAGGTCTCCAACATTTTTGTTGGAAAGCCCTCCTAGCAACTTGTGATTCCCAGGCACTTCGCCTAAAGTGCCCAACCCCTAGATTAGTCTTGCCCATCCCGCCCGACGCTGCCCGTCCAGGCCCCGCCCACTCCAGCCCCGCCCCCACACTGGTTGGGGCAGGGGATGCAGGAGGAGGAGGGAACCCCTCGCATCCTTCCCGTGTGTGGCTTTCAGGTAAGCAGAACCGGCTAGGCTCAGCCCTGCTAGGCTGTGAGCTTCCCCAAGGGGGGCCCTAACTGTTACTATGTCTCAGTCACCACCTACCCCAGATAGAAAGAGGACACTCGTCAGTATTGGCTGAATTGTGACTTTCCCATGGGAGGGGAGGAAAATGGATGTGAGACAGGAAGTGTCCCGGAAAAGGCGTGGGAGGCCCCGTGGTTCTACTAATACAGGGTGTCTCTAAGGAGATCCCTGCCCGCCTCGTTCTCCATTGCCCCTCCTGGGGCTTGAAGATGCACCAGGAGATGCAAGCCCGATGCCCCTTTCAGTCTGCTGGTCGGCCACAGCTTTCAGGAGAGAAGACGGAACTTCCTTTCCTCCTTGCTTTACTCAGCCTCATTGCCCCTCAGCCCACCTGAGCCAAAGGCCCTGGCTGAAGGCTGATTCACCAGTCCCCCACCCTCTCCAGTCCTCTGCTCCCTTGGCAGCATGCAGAGGCTGAATGAGAGCTGTGCCCCTCTTCCAAGGACCGTGTTAAGTCGCAGTCTGATTCCGGAGGTCTGAGGTCAGATGATGCTGTCATTCCTCTTGGGCTTCGGACCAGTTTCCAGGAGCAAGGACCTAGGAGACTTCTGAGGTTACTTCTGGCTTGGAAGGGCCAGACCTTGAGCCCTTGAGGCAGGCACATGGAAAATGACAGTTGCCTACATGTGGGCCAGCCAGGGCAGGACAGAATAGAAAAGGATTCCAAAGGATCCTTTCAAGGAATGGTTACAAAAATCGTCACCGTCATCGTCATCATCAACAACAAACATTTGTGCAGTGCTCTTCACCGGCCAGAGCAGCTGTCACATCCCTGAACCCCCAGCCGACCCCTGTGTGCACCCTGGTGGGAGAGGAGGAGGCAGCTGGGGAATCTATTCAGCCAGAGCCAGAGGATCCGGGCAAGCTCACAATGGCCTCTTAAACTATTGTTTCCCAGCGGCCCTTTGATTTTCTCAGCTTTGCTTTTTTGGTGCCTGCTCTCTAACCCCATCCTCCTTTGTCTCCTAATGCACATCCTCCCGACTCCTCACTCCCCCTCTCCCAAAACGCTGTCACACAATGTCAGGGGGAGAAAACCGGTGTATCCGCCCCCAGATTTCCCACTTTGATCCTCTCTCCTCTGACCAAGTAGGACTCTGCTCAGAGACGGGAGCCCTGGCCCATTTCGGGGCAGTCTGGGGCAGCTGGTCTCGCCTGACTTCCCTTCTCTGAGACCCACTGTCTCATCAGTGACGCCGGTCATGTTCCCTGAGGTGACACTTGTAGAGGCCTTATACTGTAAGGGACACTACGCTTGATGCGTCCTCCCTCACCACACCCCTAGGCAGGAAGACCTGTGACTGTCCTCACCTCGTGGTCAGGAGACAGGCTTTAGGGAGCTGACCGGCTGCGCGTCAGCCAGCTGCTTCGTGAGGCAGCCGGGACTGTCATCAGACATCAGACTGTCGCAGGTCCACATGCGGTGGTGAGAAATACACAGACTGTGCACTCGCTCCTTCCGGTGCTCCCCAAAAACATCTAGCAGAGCTCTTGTGCGCTGTCAGCACCAGGATACTGACATTGATCCCACCCACCAATCTCAACTGGATTGCCTCAGTTGTACTCGTGTGTGTACACATGTGTATTTAGTTCTATGCAGCTTTAGCGTGTTCATAGGCCTGTGCATTTAGCAGCGCAGTCAAGACACAGAGCAGCCCCATCACCCAAGGGCCCCTTGCACGGCCTTCACCCGTCCCTCCTCCCTAACCCCTGCAACCACGAAATCTGCTCTGCTTCAAGAGTGTCCTATAAATGGAAGCATTCGCTTGTATGCTTCTGGGGTTGGGTTTTTTGTTGTTTCCCCCCCTCATAATTAACTCTCTTGGGATTCACTGCAGTTGTGTGTATCGATAGTCTGTTCTTTTTTACTGCGGAGTAACGAGTATTCCATGACATGGCCTCGACGTACCGCAGCTTGTCTGACCGCTCACCCCCGGAAGGATGTGACCCCTTCATAGCCTTTCCCACTCCTCCGCCCTCATCCTGAACGGCTGGAGGCTGCTCCTCCGCTCTGTGACCGATGAAGGTAACCTCAGCAGAACAACACAGTGTCATCCTTTGAAGCTCGGTTTTTTCCACTCAGCGAAGTTGCCTTGGGGTCTGTCTCCAGGTTACTGCGTGAGTCAGAAGTTCATCCCTGTCTGTTGCTGAGCAGCGTTCCAGGGGCACGGGTTACAGTGTCCCCTGAGCAGGCAGTGTGAAGTCCCCGGGCCCTGGTCACAAATGTGTGACTTTACTTACAAGTAGTCTTTGCAGTTGTAACCACGTTAAGATGATGTCACTAGGAAGACCCTAACCCAATATGACTGTCCTTACAAGAAGCAGAGGGAAGGGGTCACGTGAAGACAGAGGTGGGGTTGGGGGGATGCAGCCACAAGCCAAGGACTGTCTGGGGCCACCGGGAACTGGTGGGGGCCAGGAAGGGCTCTCCTCCGGGGTGTGGACGGGAGCAGGGCCTGCCACCGCCTTGATTTTGGACCTCTCTGGCCTCCAGAGCTGTTGGTTAAGCCACCGAGTTTGTGGCAATTTGTTCCAGCGGCCCCAGGACACCGCACAGGGTACAGAGAGACCACTGTTTGCCTGACCATTTACCCATTGGAGGCAATTTGGGGAATTTCTCGTTGGAGCTGTTAGGAATAACCTGCTATGAACTCCTGTGCACAAGATCCTGCAGGAAAACAAGCCTTTGTTTCTCCCAGATAAGTGCCGTGCTTGTTTATAAAGATTCAAATCATCACATTAAGGAAGATGCCTTTTCTTCTAGTTTGCTCAGACTTATCATGAACAGGTGCTGAATTTTATCAAGTACTTTCTATCTGTTGAAATGATCATAAGACTTCACCAATATCTTTTTAATAGTGAGTTACATTGACCGGTAACCGAGGGGCCACGCAGTCCTGCATGCCTGCCACGAACCCAGCTCATTCATGACGAACGGTCTTTCTTATGCTAGAAAACACTGACCTCGATGTTCCTTGATTTCGTCTGGGATTTTCACCTCTACGTTAATGGGAGACGGTGGCCTGTAGCTTCCTTTTCCGGCGACGTCTTTGTCGGATTTTGGGGTCTGAGTCACACAGGCCTGACCTGTTGGGACTGTTCCCTTGCTTTCCGTTCTCTGAAAGTGTGTGTTTAGACGGGTGTTATTTCCGCCTTATGCGTGGCTGTGTCAGCGAGCGCCCCGTGCGAGAACGTGTCCCTTCATGTCAAGTAGGAGCTACCCAATGAGCATGTTATGAAGCCGAGTGAAACTAAGAGTGGTAACTGGGGTCTCTTCTCACTCTACAGTTTCTTCCTTTCGTAATGTAAGAACGTGGCCCAGAGAGGGTGAATGGCTTGCCCACGATCACACAGCACGTTGGTGCTAGAACCCAGGTCCCCAGCCTCCAAGCTCAGGGCTCCCTCCCCAACCCCAACCCCCCCTCAGGTGGCCCTCTTCCAGTCCTTCACTCGCTGCTAAAATCAGAGAAAAAGGGAGCAAATCTGTGAGTTGGGAGGCAGCACCAACTCATTTCCTCTCACAGGATATGTGTGCTTAACTCTGCGCCAGGCCGGGGAGGAGAAATCTAAGCCATGTGTGAGTGTGAGCGCAGGGCTCTCCCAGTTCCTTAAGGCCGGGTGTGTGGGGGGGCGGAGGCCGGGGGTGGGACCGCACTGGGGAGGCGGATTTGCTCGGCCTCCCGACAAACCCAGCCTCGTCTTCCAATACTGGTGTGAGCGTGTGCGTGGGTATGCATGCAGGCACTGGGCTTCTACAGCCAACGCTACAGTTTTTCGGCCCCGAGTCCTACGTGAAGGGAAGACCGAATCAGTTCATGTCTTCATGCCCAAGTTCTACTGTGAAATAATAAATGAAAGAGAAATGTTCCTTAAAATGTTCAGAAAAAAAAGGATTTCCGTTTCTAGGATAGAGTTGAAACGATATTGCCCCAAAGCGAGCGCCCCTCTCACTGCTGGTTAGAGTTGCTGAGAAAGCTTCCTGAACCTTCCGAGGCGGCGCCTTGGAACTTTTTGACCTTGCCAACCGGCAGCCGGCTGGCGTTTGGTGAGCCCTGCGTCCTCTCGGGGCTGTGGTTTTCTCATGGGCATCGGTTTGTTCCACGGAGGGGTTAGCTGTGGGGGCTGCTCCTGTGTCGCTGTGCACGCGTGCTCCATGACCTTGAGTGGTGCTCCGTGACCTTGAGTGGTGCTCCGTGACCTTGAGCGGTCCTCCAACCTCGCTGTGCCTCGGTTCCCCCGTCGGTGAAGGGGACCCCGACAGTGTCTGCCTTAGACCCCTTCTGAGGAGTAAGTGGGGCTCTCAGGAGGTGCGTGGTGTGCTCTCTGCCCCAGCCCCGGGAGGCTCCGGAGGCTCTCTCGGCGGCTGGTACCGGCAGCTCGAGACTGAACCTTTCCTAGGTCGTTAGCATTGTGGCAGTATTGTTTCCAGCTCTGTCCTGGAGACCGAAACAGGCTTTGCTCAACATTTTTAGCATTGAAATCCGTGTAGCTACCAGCCCCACTTTCACAGTTCAAGCCTACACTTTGGAGGGGTGGGAGCTAGGCCCTTGGGTGATAAGCAGCAAGCACCCACTCTGGCCCCTTCAGCAGCCAGGTCACCTCTAGGAGGCCTGGTGTAGCCCTTAGACCCCACAGAGAGGCTGAGAGTGGGCTCTGCAGGAAGGACGGGGTGCAGGCGCAGGAGCCCCCCGAGAGCAGCGCCAGGCCAGTGCTGCTGGATGCCTCTTCGGCCCTTTCTCATGCTGCCCCGCGGTTCCAGGCTGAAGTCGAGCAGGGGGACAACGTGGTCATGGGTTTTCCACGGCTGCTGTCACAAAACATCACAAACTGTAGTGGCTTAGAGCAACCCGAATGCAGGGAGGAGTGGGCAGAGCCCAGAGGGCGTGCAGGCCTGTGAAACTGCTCTATCGGGTGAAATGCTCTGTGGGGTGGTGAATGTGGGCGCGTGTCAGTACGCACTGGTCGAAACCTGTAGGATGCGCACCACCAAGAGTGACCTCCACGGAACCTTGTGGCTGACCAGTTGGGTGCACACGCCCATCTCTGGCAATGACATTCGTCAGACCCACTGGGAGAGCAACTGAGACACAGCGGCGGGGCCTGGGTCCCAGACGTGCTCATTCAGCAGGTGTGGGGACAGGCCTGAACATTTGTATTTCTTACCGATTCCAAGGCAATGCTGAGCAGCCGGTCCCGGACCACACTGAGAGCCATCGGGCTAAGAGAAGGCCGAGTTGCACTGTCAGGGAGTCTCACCCACAGTCCATGTGCAGTAGGAAATTTCCTAGCCGACCACTGGGGTACAGGAGCTGGGGGAGACGGCTGCCAGGAGGCAGGGGCACAAAGGTCCAGGTTGTTGTCCAGGGGTGCCTGCTCCGGGGACAGTGTATGGCCCAGTCCATGAGGAAGGTGGGCTCAGAAACGACAGACGGGGGCTAGTGGAGACCAGGTGGTCACTGGGCCCCATGGGGCGGTGGGTCCTGAGTGCCGACGGCGGGGGGTCCAGTGGCCTGGCCACAAGCACTTCCGAAGCAGGGACTGCCGGCTCAAGGGGCCGCTGTGCCATGGGCTCCCAGTGACGCCCTTGTTGGGACAACTGTACCTGGATCTCAAAGCCAGAGAACAAGTCAGAGGGAGAATCTGCTTTTAATTCTCAGAAATGAGGAGGAGCCTGGATCAAATGACCTGTGGGACCAGCTGACCAGCCCAGCCTGCCGGCCCGTGTGCCCGCAGCCCAGAGCTAATGATGTCCCAGCCCCGGGCTGTGCCGGCGTGGCGGTGCGGCGTGGCTGGTTGATGGGGTTAATCAGCTCACGTTAACATGCTGATGATCATGAAATAAAGACGACCCTTTCTCTGGGCTACTCCGGGCTGAGGGGCTGCAGTGAAATCATTTGGACTTCTACAGAGGTCACGGTTGAATTATCACAAAACTTCCTTTACTCAAAGCAGATGCTTATTAAGATTAATTTAGTGTGAAAAGTGAACCAGACTGAGTATAAAAGACATTGTCTCCTCAGTTGTGTAACGGGACACCTCCTCATTGTCCTCTGCGCACTGACGATGATGGTGCTCTTCCTCGGGGACATCTCAGCGCACGGCTGAGTCGCCACGCAATCCCTCCTTTGGGCAGGTTCAACGAGACCTCTGCATTCGCACGCGAAGTGGGCCCAGACAGAGGGGGACATCAACTGGGAAAACGGGGGCTGAAGACAGAGTCCATCTTTCTGCTGAAGCCACGTATTCAGCAGTTCCTAGAGATGTGCCCCTTATGTGGAGACAGACAGACAGACACAGGGAAATGACTTGCCCTCTTGTAAAGTAAGAGGCACTCTCGTGACGGGGTGTGACGGGGCGTGGTGAGTGTGTGGTCCAGGGAGGGGGCTCTGGCGGGGTGTCCGGCCAGGATCCCAGTGACTGCACTGGCCTCCCTTCTGGGCCCCTGCCATGGTTGGCATCTTCTCTGCTTCTTCTTTCTTTGCTGCTTTGAAGTAAATAAGTTTCACTCCTCTTGTTTGTGTCCGTAGTTCAACATGTTCCTTCTTAAAATTCTTTTCCCTTTGCTTCTGAGACCTTCTGGAGCCCTGGCCTGCCTCCTGCCTCTCGGCCTCCCCTGCCCCCTCCCTGGACCCCCTTCGAAGGGGACGCCTTGGCTGCTGCTGCTGCTGCTGTGGCTGTTCCCCGGGCCTCTGTGCTCTGTATCTACTCACGGGGAACACGACTGTCCCGGAATCAGTTCGTCCAGTCCTGTGGTTTCTACCACGACTTGGAGGCTTGAGACGCCAGGAAGGCAGTGCTACCGCCCTTCATAAGATGAAACAAGAGTCTCCCAGGTGAGCTCTGAGAGAATTTCCTGGTGGGAAGCCAGTGGGGGGGGGGGGGGGGGGGGGGGGGGGGGGCGCTGGCCATGTGGTCCCCGTCTGAATCTTTTTCTTTGGACTTCTCGCCCTCCTGTCCTCTGGAGCATGTCAGGAAGGGCCTGTGTTTCTCTGACCTAGGAGTGAACAAGCCCTTCCCCCACTAGTTTTCCGGAAGTGCATTTGTGATGAGACAGTTTCCTAATTAAGCAGCAACACACAGGAGACTCAGAGAGGAGCCGGTGCACGAGACCCAGGAAGGCAAACAACTTGGCTGCAAAGCCTGAACCCACACGGCTGCACGAGGGATCTGTTCCCATGTAACGGAGCACCCCGATTGTTCCATCATTCTCCTCATGGTTCCCGAGGCCTCCCACGGACGCCTCTCACTGGAGGCCCCTCCTGTGGCCGCACTCATGCATTGGCGGGGGCTGGGGACCCGCTGCCCAGGCGGTTCACTCACGTGGCCGGCCAGTTCTCCCACCGCTGCAGGTTGCCCGCACGAGTTCTTGTGGGCTGCCCTGGGGTGCGGCTGGGGAAGGCCGGCTCGAGGAGAAGGGCTGCTGCAGGTTGAATGGTGCTTCTGTGAGTGATGGGCAGGGGAGGCTGCTCTGGGCCCCTGCAGCCCCACCTCAGGGCCCAGGGCTTGGGGGCAGAGTTTGGGCTCCGTCAGCCTCCCAAGTGGTCCCTGTTGAGGGGAGTGCTCAGCCCGGACAGGCAGGCAGGGCGCTGACTGAGAGGCTGTGGTTCAACCAGATGCTTGTCTCCCCGTGAGCGAACTCCCTGCTTCCCGCACACGTCCCCCTGACTCGCCTCTGACTCGTGGGGATGCAGGGCTCCGAGCTGGAGTTGCATCTACTGCCTGACTTGTGTTTTTCTATTTTAACTTTTTAGTTGACATGCAATCGACATACACTGTCCTATCAGTTTCAGGTGTACACAGTGATTCAGTATTTGTACGCATGACAAGATGACCCCCATGGTGAGTCTAGTTACCCTCTGTCACCATGCACAGTTGTGACAATCTCACTGACTGTGCTCCCTGTGCTGCGCCTTGTGACCTGCGACTTATTTCATAGCTGGAACTCTGCACCTCTCGGTCCCCTTTGCCGATCCCACCAGCCCCCTCGACCTGTCTCCTCTCTGGCAGCCATCGGTTTGTGTCTGTGGGTCAGTGCCTGCATTCTCTTGTTTGTTTTGTGTTTTAGATCCCACATGTAAGTGAAATCATCTGGGAGCTGTCTGTCTCTGTCTGACTCATTTCACTTAGCATGATACTCTCCAGGTCCATCCATGTCGTCACCAGTGACAAGCTTCCCCCTTTCTTGTGGGCGGCCCACATGCCAGCGGGTGGCAAAGTGCGCTGTGTTTATCCACCATCTGTCACGAACACGTGTGTTGTTTCCACCTCTGAGCTGCTGTGAAGTGTGCTGCTGTGATACGCATGCGCGTTTCCGTGTGGACGCCTGTTTTCAGTTCTTTGCGGGTATGTTCCTAGGAGTGGAACTGGTGAGTCATGCAGTGATTCAATGTCTAACTTTCTGAGGACCCACCACACTCTCCCACAGCAGCTGCACCGTTTGCCATTCCCCAATGCCATGTGTGAGGGGTCCAGGTTTTCCACATCCTCACCGACACTTGTATTTCTCATCTGAAAACATTAAAGCCATCCCGGTGGGTGTGCAGTGGTATCTCATTGTGGCTTTGATCTGCATTTCCCTGATGACATGGTTTCATGTGCTTGTTGGACATTTGTATATCTTCTTCGGAGAAATGTCTCTTCAAGTCCTTTGCCCACTTTTAGATGGAGGTCTTTGTCTTTTCGTTATTGAGTCGCAAGAGTTTATACAGTAGCGCCCCCTGTCTGCAGGGCATATGTCCCAAGACCCCCAGTGGATGCCTGAAACTGCACTCACCAAACCTTATACACACACACACACACACACACACACACCCTTTTCTCCTATGCATGCATACCTATGATGAAGCTTAAGTTGCAAACTAGGCACAGCAAGAGGTTAACAATAATAACTGATCATAAAATAGAACAGCTACAACAATATACTGTAATACACATTACGGGGATGGCTTTGGGGCCGTGACTCAGTGAAACAAGGGCTCCTGGCACTCAAGCACTGTGACATTGCAGGTGTCGCCCTGACAACCGTGCCAGCTACCAAGGGCCCGCAGTGGGGAGCCTCTCCAAGGGCTGAGATGCCGAGCAAAGTGATGGTTCACCTCCCGGGCAGGAGGGAGCGATGTCTCAGCACGCGATTCAGAACGGCGTGCCGTTGAAAATGTACAACTTGTTTATTTCTGGAATTTTCCATTTGACATTTTCAGACCCTGGTTTGCCATGGGTGACTGATGCTGTGGAAAGGAAAACCGCAGGTCAGTGGGAGAGTGGGGGCTCCCATACGTCCCGGGTGCTGCCTGACTTTTATTCTGCTACGTCAGGGGTGCGTTAGGCTATGGGTTGCCGTTTGGAAGGAAGACAAATCCTCAGTGTGAGTCTTACCTCTTTCTCTCTGACCCTTGCACATGTCAGGAAGTTACTGGGCACCTTTGTGTCAGTTTCCTCATCTGTGAAATGGGGGCAATAAGAGTCCCTGCTGCCCAGGGTCACTTTGAAGATCAAATGAGCTAAAGTGCTACATGAGAGCCCCGTAATGATTAGCTACTGCTATCATCACCATCATCATCACTGTTTTTATAAACTAGCACCACCACTTCCACCATCATCCTCATTTCATGTCCTAAAGATGGGCAGAGGTCAGCAGAGCGACCCCACTGCAGAGGTCCTGTAATGCTGAAGTCCCTTTCCTTACGACTGTTAGATTTCTCCACCCTACGTCCATCTGAGGCTGGTAAAACAATCACTTGAGGAAATGGGGCTCAGAGAAACTGCCTAAGGTCCACAGCTTGTCTGAGTAGGATGGACACCCATGTGCCACCCAGACGCCTGTCCCCAGCTGCTGCCCCAGCTACTGCCAGCATTCCATCGGCCCTTCCAGAGGAGAGAGTCCCCTTGCCCAGGGTCACGGCCCTTCCCAGGGAGTCCTGCATCCAGCTGATCAGAGGGAGGGTGGCCAGCTCCAGGAGCAGCCCCTGGGGCTTCTGGGAGGTGTGGCTGGGCCTGTGTTTATTGCAAGGAATTGGCTCATGTGACTGGCGTCTGAGAGACCCAGACCCAGGCGAGCCAGTGGTGTACGCTCCAGTCCTAGTTCAAGTCCAAAGGCAGGAGACCAATGCCCCAGCTTAGAGACGGTCAGAGAGAGGGAAGGAGTTCTTCCTTACTCAGCCTTTCAGTCTATTCAGGCCTCTGTGGCCTGGATGAGGCTCCCCCGCCCCGGGAGGGCAACCCACTTCCCTGGGCCTGCTGAACGGGACGGGAATTTCACCCCCACGCCCTCGCAGGCACGTCCAGCATCATGTCTAACGATGCCTGGCCACCGCATGGCCCTGTCGAGTGGACGCCTGAAAGGAACCATTGCAGGGAGCTCATGTGCCTGCAGACATCGAACCTGCACCCTCTGGGTTGTTCTTTGGCCAGGCTCGGCAAGGCATTGCTGACTGTTGATCGGATGACCGGTTGCTCGAAGGGGTGGTTGTATCAGGTACCGGGTGCTTCTAGGACGTGGGATTCGGGACACGCAATCTCACGGTGGGCTGGAGTAGCCATCCAGGGTCCCCGAAACTTGGGTATGTCTCTGCACTGATCTGAATAGCGTACCATAAAGATCCACTTCCTCCCAGAACCTGAGAATGGGCCCTAATTGGGAATAACATTTTGGCAGAGGTGATTACGTTAAAACAAGGTCACGCTGGATGAGGGTGGGTTGTAAATCCAATGACAGCGTCCTCATAAGAAGAGGACACACAGAGAGATAAACAGAGAAAGTGGCCTTGTGCAGACGGAGGCAGAGACTGATCGATTCGGCCACAAGCCCGGGACCACCTGGGGCCACCTGGGACACCCGGGGCCACCCGGGGCTGGGAGAGGCAGGAAGGACGCTGCCCGAGAGTCCTTGGAAGAGGGAGGTGTGGCTGTGAACACACCTTCATTTTGTCCTTCAGGCCACCTGGACTGTGAGAAGATAAGTGTCTGTTGTGTTAAATCCCCGGGTTTGTGGTCATTTGTAACGGCAGCTGCAGGGAATGAATAGTCTCCATCTCAAATAAGCACCCCTGGGCCCTTCTGCCTCCCAGGGGTGATTGCCGGCCACTGTCTCCCTCTGGGAACCTCGGGGGACTTGGCATGCATGCCCTCACATGGGCCCGCCCCCTGAACTGGGGATGCTCTGTCCCTGTGGGTCCCTTTCTTAGTTTTCCATTGCCCTGCTGCTGATCTGGGGCAGAAGGTTCAGGTTAAGTCTGAGGAACTTATTTGCATTTTAGACAAAAAGGACCTGCTGGCGCTGTGCAGTAGACATGGGGGGGGTAGGGGGAGGCACTGAAATCGGACCCACTGGGCCGCCGTGGCTGTGAACACGAGCTTTTCTTCTGCTGGGCACAGCGGGCAGGACCCCGTGACCATCCACAAGGCACGCCGCGCACAGCGCCTGGGACCTCGCAGGCTTCCTGTGCCGCCCTGGTGTGAGAAGTTTCGTTACTTCTTTTCTAAGTGTGACGTCCATGCACATTCACAGAAGATGGTGCAGACAGTAAGTAAAAGTGTGAAGAGGCAAAAACGGCCCTGGACGTCGCACCATCATTAGCAGGACAGCACACCCCCTTGCTCCGCCTGTGTGCACACGCACCCCGTGACCTTCGGTGTCGAGGTCTGTGTTTGCAGTTTGGAAGGACCTGTGCGCGGTACACACCATCTTGCCAGCGGCTTTTTCAATTTATAACATGCTGTGCGTGTCTCCCCACACCCGTGACCATGGGCCCACGACCGCAGTTTCTCAGTGGCTGTGTAGGAGTCAGTGGTTGCTCGCCCCTCCTTCCTCCGACACCACCCGCCACAGGCACTGAGGTCCAAGTGTGCCGGCAGGCTGGTGTGCACCTGGCTGAGGCTGAAGGGGGGAGTTCCAGGCTGGACCTGGTCAGTGTTGAATAGCTTTCACGTGTGCTGTTGTTTTCCTGGATCCAAAGTGTGTGTGGTGACCTTGGTCGCTGCTTCCATCAGATGTCCCCACTTAACCCACTGAGGTACAGGGCCAGGGCTCTTTTCTCTTATAAGACACCCACCACTGGATTTAGGGCCTGCCCTAATCTCATGTGGCCTCATCTTACCTTGATGACATCTACCAAAACCCCCTTCCAAACAAGGTTACTTACATTCAGAGGTTCCCGGTGGACATAAACTCGGGGTCCATTTATTTAACCCAATACACCCATTCTTTGGGAGGAGGTTAACTTGGGAGAATTAGCCAGCACCCACAAAGCACTGAGAGCCTCGACCGGCACCGTGGAGCTCTCTCACAGTGGCGGCCACTGTGCTGTGAGGGACCTCTAGAAAGGCTCGGAGGAAAGATTCCGCGGAGACGGCCGGTGAAGCACCTTCAGGCCAGGCAAGTCGGTCTTTCTGAGTCTCTGTGTCTTGTGTGCCAGAATCGAGCTTTCCCCTTGCAATCCTTCCATTAAAGAATGGTTTATCTGTCCATTTGCTTATGTGTGGAAAATGCATAAAAATTTATAAAATAAACCCATTTATTTCCAGACGAAGGTTAGCATTTTGCCCGGAGTGAATTTTTGTGGCCGAGTTATAAAATTCCGACAGCAAGGGTTTCTAATGAAACTGCACTACCCTTTAATGAATATCGCTGCCCTCACTATAATAAAGAATGTACAATATTTGGCATGATGCACTCTGGAAAAATCGTCTAATATGTAATATAAGTGATTGCCCACTCCAGGAGCCAAGCTCTGTTTCCATTTCGTTGGGCAATTCAGCTCAACAAATGTGTATTGAGCGCCTACCCAGTCTCAGCCGCGGCGCTGGGCAGTGGGAATGTGAAGACGCGGGGGAGGGTGCGGCTTTGTAAATAATAGTGCGTTCTTGACCAGGTGTGTGTTGGGCACTGGTCTAAGTGCTTTATGTGCCCACAGAATCCTGACAGGGTCCCCACGTACAGACGGGGCAACAGAGGTACCGGGAAGACGGGTCCAGTGATTCCCCACCATCGAGCAGCCTGCAGCTAGACGGGCGGGGTTCCTGCGCATCCAGGCAGCCGGGCGCCAGAGCGCATGCGCCTCGCCAGGGCCCCGGGCAACTCTGCGGAGTATCTGCAGCGGCGTGGACACGGGGCAGTGGAAGCTCACAGGCTCCTCGGAGGGTGTGGGTTTGATCCCCAGTCAGGGCGTGGGTACAGGAAGCAACCGTTAGATCTCTCCCCCGCCCCTCTCTCTTCCTTCCTCTTTCTCTAAAATCAACAAATATATCCAGGAGTGAGGATATTAAAAATATAAATAAATAATTGATGAAAGAAAAGGAACAGCATAGCGAGCGCACACCTGCGGGGGTGTGTCCTGCGTTGTCCGAGGCGCGCTGGGGCGGAGGGCACCGGGAGGTGGATCTGGGCGGTGGGCCAGCGGCCCACTGAGGAGCCCTGGACAGAGCCCTGGACAGTGCCCTGAGGAGCCTGGAGAGCCCCCTGCAGGTGAAGGAAACCAAGCCAGGGGTCTAAGGAGGAGAATGACCCACGTCTGCCTGTCAGCCTTCTTGCTAAAACTGCAGTATCTGAGGACGAGTCACCTGGCTGTTCATTCGGGAAGAAAAAGAGAACGTGCAGGGAAACCATATCCATTTCATCTTTCAGCCCCAAAGGTCTGAGCCTTAAATCGTTGCCTAGAGCAGGACGTTCCTGCCGAGGGGAAATAACCACACGCAGCACTCCCGAATCCCTCCTGTGCCCAGACGTCACTGCAGGGGCGCCACATGTTTCGGTCCACTTCATCCTTCCCAGGACCCTACTCCAGGCAGCACTACTGGTACCGGATTGTCATGGGAAACTCCGAGACTTGGGGAGCTTCCTCAGCCTCTAGACGCTGAAAGGGGCTGAGCCAGCATTTGAAGCAGGTGAAAGGCTCCATTCATTATCTCAGTCCACGTTCCTCAACTGAGGGCGTTTCCCGCGGGCAAGCCGCACCGTCCCTGTTGTGCTGTGGACTGAATTGCGTCGCACACCCCCATCCTGTGTTGAAGCCCTCACCCCGTGGGGTGGAATTTGGAGGTGGAGCCTTTGGAGGGTGATTTGGGTCAGATGAGGCCACAAGGAGGGGGACCCATGGTGGGATCAGTGTCCTTGATCAGGAGGGGCTTACTGCCTCTCGCCCTCTGCCCCGGGAGGAGGCAGCGAGAAGGAGGCCGTCTGCAAGCCGGGAGGACGGTCCTCACCCAACCCGACCCGACCTCGGCGCACCCTGAGCTCGGGCCTCCAGCCCCCAGCACTGCGAGGGGGAAGGCCTGTTGGTTGAGCCCCTAGTCTGTGTGTTCTCTGCAGCCAGCAGCCTGAGCTCACTCGTGGGAGGGGCGCCAGGAGACGGACTCCAGCAGCCCTGGGGCAGGTGGAGACGGAGACGCACACCCGCTGGCTGCTTCGGGCTGGTGGCGGACCCTGGCGAGCGGACCCACTCTGAAGTGACCTGTGTGTGTGTGTGTGTGAGCCTCGGCAAAACGCAGGCAGGGCCCCGTGTGTCCCGCTTTGGAATGAAGGGCACTATTAAAACCAGTGAAATGTGGTCCTGTGGGAGGGCTGGGCCCGGGGGCAGACCCTCAGGGCCGGGATGCAGTCTGTCACTCACAGGCTCTGCATGACCCGGAGTGTGTGCAATGACTCTGGGCCTCAGTCTTCTCACCTGCAAAATGGGGGCAACAATCCCCCATTATACCAGATCGATGTGGCATTTATAAGAAATACTGTCGATAAAGTGTCTAGCACGTGGCAGATGTTTAACAGGTGGTGGGTAGACATTAATATTATAAAACTAATTTTCAATACCTAGCTCAGGCCCTGGCCAGGTGGGTCAGTTGGTGGGAGCATTGTCCCGCACACCAACATGTTGTGGGTTCAGACCCAAACTGGGGCACGTATGGGAGGTGACCAATCCATGTTTCTCTTTCTCTCTCCCTTCTTCTCTCTCTGAAATCAATAAACACATCCCCAGGTGAAGATTAAAAAAGAGAAACCCTCTGCCCTCTGCTTATTCATCCTTCCCCCGCTCTCCCCCAGCCACGTACTAAACAAACAAACAAACAAAACCTAGCTCAGGCCGCCCCTCCACCTGAAAGCTCTCCCTGGCTCTCCCTCCTTGGTCCCCTCTGTGGCTCACACATGCAGGTGGCGGCGGCTGCTCCTCCTCGTGGATAGGAGTTCCCTGCTGACTGGTCCGCCGGCCTCCTGATACCTGTCAGCTGGTTGGGGGCCCGTAGCAGCAGTTTGGAGGGAGGGCTGGAGACGGGTGCGAGGCAGCAGAAGGAAGGTCATTTCAGAAAGAGGCATACTGTCACGCAAGGCGGGGCTGGGGGCTCTGGGTGAAGAGGAGAGGAGCCAGCAGGGGTGCCAGTTGTGTGGGAGGAAGGAGCAGGGGGAGGTTTTGGGGTGGGCAGGGGTGCAGAGAGCTGGGCTGTTGTCCTGGGTGCACCCGTGGGCCCCGGCAGGGTCTTGAGCAGGGAGTGACTTGCTCAGATCTGCTAGAGTCTGGGCCCCGCCTGCTGCAGGAGATGCCCCAGCACGGGTGGGCCTACAGAGGTGTGAGGAGCCGGTGCAGCTGGGGCCTGGGTCCCAGCCCAGCCTCTGGGTGACTCAGGGTTCATCTTGAAGGCGACAGTTGTTATCGCCCCCACGGTGGGCTGTGTGGTCCCCAGACCTGCTTCAGGGACCCCCCTCTCCCCTTCCCCTTCCCCTCTGTGCAATGGGGAAGCCAGGCTGGAGATGGGAAGCTTTCTCCTACTTTTTTGTCCCGTGATCATTAGGCTTGCTGATAAGCAGGATTATTAATTAAAGGGATAAAGTGTATGCTTCCAAGGGTGATTACCGTTACTGTAAATCAGACTTAATGGCGGCAGAAACTCATTAGGGATTCATTTCCTAATGATAATGAATTGGTCGGAGCAGATGTCAGACGTGGCCGTGACCATAATTCTAATTCTGGGCTCCGGGAGGGGACTGCATCCAGGATGGGGAGGAGTCTGGGCCAGCACCCTTCTGGGGGTGTGGGCCCCCACTCTGCCACCAGCCGGGCTTGTCACGCTCCCCTCCAGGCCACATGCTAGCTGCCGTGTCTCTGGACCACCACCTCCTGTGGAAGTTTTCACTGACCGCTCCAGGTGGGCTGGGGCCTCCTGGGCTCCTGGAACACTGACCACATCGCCATTCCCTTGGGGTCAGGGACGGGTTTAGCTCCACCTCAGGGGGCCCAGCACCTGACTCAGAGTTGGTGCCCCCGGAGCTGCCCAAGTGGATGGGCGGTAAGTGAGCAGGTGGGTGTTTTGCCAAAGGCATCCAACAGGGCTTACGCTGCAGCCCACTGTTTCTGGTGGGAACTGGGGGCCAGAGAAGGACCGCCTGGGACAGGCAGGGTGGGCCACCTGTCACCTGGAACATTAGGCCTTCCCATTTGGACTGAGGTGAGTCCAGGTTCTTCCTGGGCATGTGGATCCCTGGATTAGGTGGGTCCTGGGTCTTGTGAAGTTCAAGGAGATTAACCTTGGCAGCAGAGGTAGAGGGCCTCAAGTATGTGGCTGTGCCCAGGTTCCTCGCCTGTGTCCCTGGTTATTCGGGGACATGGATGAATGCATGTCATGCTCAAGTCCTTAGCACAGTGCCTGGCTCCTGGTGGGCGCTCAGCAAATACCAGCATTATTATTTTGCTGAACCGATTAGGCGGAATCACCGAGCTTGTGACGGGAGGAGAGCGTCTGTGTCTGTAGATAAAGACCCAGGCACAGGCTTGGGAAGGGCATGGCAACGTGTCTCGAGGTGTGGGGGGAAACAAGCAGGCCCAGGAAGGGCTACACCTGGGGGGAATGGGCAGGAGGGTGCCCAGCGAGTGGGGGGGAAGCATAGATGGGGTCCAGCCCACTGAGTGCCATGTGGCCGAGGCCATGGTCCTGGCAGCCCTCTGGAGCAGTCGGGTCAGGGACATGGGCTCAGTGGAGGGAATGATTGCACACGCAGCCCTCCTGTGTTTGCTCTGTCCAGCCGGCTGCTTGCAAAGTGAGTTGGTCCAGGTTTGGGCCCTTCTCTGGGTGAGGACCCAGGGTCAGTGGGGCTGAGTGACCCGGGCGCAGGTCACTGAGACAGAAGCCCCATCTGCCCGCCTGCTTCCACGTGTAGAAACCTGGCTCGCTGGCACCAGAGGAGGGCATCGGGTTGCTGGGTGACCACCAAAGGGGAGGAAAATCCTTTCTGACACTGTTTCATTTTGTTGCTGGGCCAGGAGTTAACATGTGGGTCCGGTGAATTGCCAAAGCCCCTTGGGAGCGGCATGCATAGGTATCTATTCTTTGTCTTAGAAACATCATTCCCTCCTGTCCTGAATCCTGCTGCTGGGACTCTCTCCTGCGAAAATGCAGCCCCAGCACAGGGGCCATGGGAGCCGATGTTTGTTGTCGCGGGCTCGGGGCGGCGAAAACTTGGAAGCAGTCTCAAAGTCCATCAGGACCGTGAAGGTTGAGTAAACTGTGATCCGTGCTTTTTGGAATGTCAACCTTTTTAATTTTTAAAAAATGTTTTAAAAAGATGTTATTTATTTACTTTTAGGGAGAGGGCAAAGAAGGAAGGGAGGGAGAGAAACAGCAATGTGCTCGAGACACATGGATCGGTTGCTTCTCACACGCCGCCTCCTGGGGTCCCGGCTGACACCCTGGGCTTGTGCCCTGACTGGGGATTGAACCAATGATCTTTCAGTTCACAGGTTGGCACTCAATCCACTGAGCCACACCAGCCAGGGCAATCAACCTTTTTAAAATTACATTTCTATGAAATAATCTGGTATAATGTCCTCAATACATTAAGTAAAAAACGAACAAACGAAAAGCTCCAAGTTAGCCAATAATATGAATTGTACAACATCATAAAAATAAAAAAACTTATACATGGGCATTTCTATCAGTTTCCTTGAGCCACCATAACACTACACCACGGGCAGTGGGCTGGGGGGGACTCACACCACAGAAACTCATTCTCTCACGGTTCTGGGAGCTCAGAGTTTGAGAGCAGGTGTTGGCCGGGCTGGAGACTGGGAGTAGCTTGGTGTCACTAGACTCTCGGTGACTGAACATGGCAGGGACATGTTAGGAAAGGAGCCCGGGACCAGACCCTCCCACTAAAGGATAAGACTCAGAGACAGGACAGGCAGGTATAACCGTTCAAAAAGCCTTCCACATTTTACCTCAGTGAGGTCAGCGAATAAACTAGTAGTATCCCCATTGCACAGGCGGGGAGAAGGAGAGGGTAGGGGACTTGCTAAAACCCCCGAGCTAGTTAGTTGTGGGTGAGAATTCCCACCCAGGCGCAGGTGTTCCACAGGCTCTTTGCCCGGGTTCCTCAAGTCCCTGTGTCCTGAGGCGCCTGCACTCTTCTCATGGGTGACCTTGACCGGGCTTTAAGCCCCCATGACAGCAGCTGCTACATCTGTTGTGCCTCGTGCTGAGCCTGGTACCCGGCAGATCCTGGCTTCATTCTTCAGACTTGAAAGAACAAATGAACTTAGTGAGACAGGAAGGGAATACTGTGCCCATTTAACAGATCAGGAAACTGAGGCTGTGGGTATTTACCCACCTAGCCGAGGTCATGCAGGCAACTCCATTCCCAGGATCCTCCCCTTCCCTGTGCTGCCTTACAGGTCTCCCAGCCACCCTGTAGCATCGGAAGTGTGTCTATGCCACTGCAGGCTCAAAACGAAGGACCTGGGGGTTTGGGATCCTGCCTGCCTTCTCACAGTAAGTGGAAGGAGACAGCATTCTAATTTGGTGACACAAAGCCTCACCTCACCCCTCGGAGGCATGGTGTGTTCACAGCACATCTGGATGCGGTTGGCAAAGGCCCCTCGTGCGAGGGTTTTCTTTCTGAGCGCCTTTTTTATAGGTTTGTGATGAAATTCTCTGTTTGCTGATCCCAGCTTGCTGCTGTGGAGATAATTCCCTCTCCGGCCAGGAGACAGAGGCTTTCTGTTTGCTTTCCTGTCCGCAGCCCAGACAGGTGTACCTCTCTCAGACGTCTGCACTGCTGTTTGGAAACAGGTCCTCACTCGGGGTGGGGGAGGCAGCAGCGGAGGCAGGAGAAACACCGTGCTAGGTGCTTTTGCTAGGATCTCATTCAAGGCTCCTGACGTCTCTGCTGTGTAGGTGCTGTTACCCCACCTTGACAGAAGACGAGACTGGGGTTCAGAGAGGATGTGGTTCCTGCCCAAGGAAGCAGCAGAGGCAGGCTTGCTGTTTGAATAGTCAGGGATCTTGCCCCCCTACTCTGTTTTCTGCATGGTGCCTGCCTGGGCCCAGGGTCTCTCTTCAGTTCACACCCGAGGCTCGAGCCTCCATCTTGCCCCTTCGCCTCGCTGCTGCCAGATCTTCCTAAGCCGCAAGTCTCTCCAGCCACGTTCTTGCTTCAACCACTGACGCGTCCCCGTTGGCCTTGGGAGAAAGCCCACTTCCTCGGCTCCACTCCTCTCTTCCGTTTGAAGGGAGCGCTTTCAAAGGTCAGTTTCACAGGAGCCGTTGTTGCAGAGAAAGGCCTTGGAGGCAGGACAGAGATGGTGAGAGAACAACGCACGTGCAGGGGGCCGCAGGTCCACACGGCCCTCCGCAGCAGGAAGACAGAACGCGCTTCTGGGTGTTCCGTGAGTGACTGAGCCCATGCTGTGGGTGGCCGCGGAAGGCAGAGGCCCCGGTCCGACAGCCACGGCTCCTCCCTCTTCTACAACTGGACGTCTTCTCGGGGCGGCATGGTGTCTTCCAGGCAGCTGCTCAGACTTCTGGTTTCTTCTCCTCCCTTGGCATCTGCAAGGACTGGGGGTGAGGCTTCCGTGACCCCATGGAGGCAGGAGGCTGGGCTGTCCCCGGGCCCGCTTGTCTCTGTGGTGGCATGTCCAGTTGGCTGATCTGGTCCCTGGGCCTCTGTGTGGGACTAATGAGGGACAGCCGGGCCCAGCGGGTCCTCTGGGCATGAGCTGGGCACTCAGTGCCGATGACCTTGGCCATTTGTTCTGCTCTCGAAGTCCCTGCGCTCTGTGACTCCTGCGTACGGACTTGGTCCCGTGCCGGCTCCTTTTGCCGCTCACCCAGGCATGTGGGAACCTCTGGATCCCCGGCCAGTCATGGAGAATGAGCAGTGCCTCCTTGAGGTCATGTACGTAGAATTTTCCTCTGTCCATGCTTCACTGTTGCTCTTGACCTTCACGTTGGATGTCACACCACACGTGATGCGAGCTTCTCCTGGAGGCCTGCAGCCCCCTCTGCCTCCACCTGGGCAGGCAGCTCGTGAGTCTGATGCCCACTCATTCCTCCAGACTATTTGGGCTTTTCTACCTCAAGGTCATGGGCATATTACTTCCCTGTCCTACCTCCTTCTCTCTCCTCTTAGGGAACCAGGTGGGTTTGATTTTACTCTCCTCCGTGTCTAATAGGGACTTTCCTAGGCCAAGGCCTCTTCCTTCTGAGGTGGCCTTCTCCTCCTGTTCCCGGGGACCCTGAAGCAGAACGGCCAGCAGGGATGGGATTTGCAGTGTGAAGAGGGGACGGAAATACACTGGCATGAGGCATGCAGATATTCAGGTCAGAGTAAGTGGAGGGATCTTGGATCTTCTCGGGAGCCTGGGAGGTTGGAAGGTGGAGGGACATGGGCTCGTAGAGGCGTGGTGATTTCTCAGAGTCACTCGGAAAGTTAGTGAGGAGCCCAGACTCCACCTTGGAACCCTGGCTTCCAGGCCAAAGCTTCTCCCCCCAGACAGGGACAAAGGGACATGAGGATGTGTGGAGCATATAGACTTTGGAGTCAGACAGACCTGGGGATGACTTCTTGTCCCCCACCACCACTTCTGGGAAATGACCTTCAGAAAGCTGCTTAACTTTGCTAAGGCTATTTCTTCAGCCAAAAATTGATGCTATTAACCCTTCAGGATTGTTGTTGCAAGTAAATAGAATAATGTAAAGCTAATATAGGCTGTAATAATGTAACATATGACACGAACCGTTAGGACACATTGGGCTCTAAGTGAAAGGACACTCTTCCTCAACTGCCTAATCAATAATTAACTTATCTCCCATGAAAGGCAGTCTGTTAGCAGAGATGCCCCAGGATTGGCTAATTCAGCAGCTCAACAATGCCAACAAAGATATCGGGTCCTGTCCTTCTTGTCTCTTTGCCACCCATCCTCAGTGTTTTCACCAGCTCCCCTCACAGTCGCAAGATGGCTGCTGCAGCTCCAGACATCAGATTCTCACACACCTATGCCCGGAGACAGAGAAAGGATCTTTATCCTTGGGGCCGTCTCCTGAAGAGTAAAGGAGTCTTTCCCAGATGACCCCTATCAGTCTTCCACATATGTTTAATTTGCCAGAGGAGATCATAGCTTATTCTGGATACCTGCAGCTACATAAAAAAAATGTTTCTAAATTCAGTGACTAGTAACCACAATGATCATTTATTTTGCTTAGAAGTCTGCCTTTGGAAGGGGGCTCCATTGGCAAGGACAACTGGACTCGGCTCCGTGTGCAAGCTGGGGCGGCCCCGCTGGGAGCTAGAGGGCCCAGCCTCAGGAGGACGTACTCTCACAGCTGGTGGTTGGTGCTGGCTCTTCGCTGGGGGCTCAGTGGGGTTACTCTCGCAGGGCCCTCTCCGTGGCTGCTTGGGCTTCCTCGTGGTGTGGCCACTGTGCGCCAAGAACAAGCATCCTCAGAGAGCTGAGTGGAAACTGTCTTACCTCGCATGACCCCGCCTCAGAAGTCCCATGGCATTCTTGCACCATAGACAGAAAGCTACCCAAGTTCAAAGGGAAGGAACCCAGACTCCCGCTGTCCATGGGAGGCACGTCAAAGCCGCAGAGTCAGAAGGCCGTGTGGAAGGGGATGTATACTGATGCAAACGATTTTTGGAAAAAGCAATGTGCCACACACACTTCTTAACTAATCAGTGACAAGGAGGAAGAGACCACCACGTATGGCTCAGGTCTACCTGGATTTATTAGAGGGGTGACGGGGCGGGACCTCAGCCACGGTGGGCGGCGTGGAAACTGCAGTCGGTTAGGGGACCCAAGGTATTTGCATCAAAAGCTGCTCAGCACATGATAAGTGTTGTTACCATCAACCATCCAATTCCAAGACTAGGTGAATACAGGCTGAGACTCCGCCATGCAGCTAGTTAGAGCAGAAATATCCTCCAGGGAGAGTATCTCCAAGGGCAGCTGGACTTTCCCTCATGCCCGAAGGGCGAACGTTTGGCCGGTGTGGAACATTCCAGCAAGGCTCGGTGGTGGCGCGTGGAGCCGTTTCTGAAGCAAGCCCCCCCACCATCGTCCCCTGAAGCCCGTCTATTTCCTTGTAGCTGTTTCCGAGTGTTAGAAAATTGGATTAAGCTTCAATCGCATTTTCCCCTAAACACAAAAGTCCAAAATTAGTAGCACATTTCTAACAGACCTCACTTAAAGCCACATCAGATTAAATGGAGTTGTTTTAAAACGGCCCTGTATACATTGTGCAGCGTGGATTGAAGAGGTTTGTGAAGTGAGGTATGTTTGTAAATACTGGGAAGCTCAAAATTGTTTTGACCTTGTGATATTTGAACCATATTCTTGTAAATTGCATTCAACTTGGAATTGACATCCTGTGGATTTACAGCCCTTTCCCAGCCCCTGCATATTGCTTTGGAATTTTATTACCAGCTCATTTGATGATGTTTTGTTTTCATAAATGCCGATGTTATCCGCAGTCGCCCAAGATCAAAGGATTCCGAAGATAGAAGCCTTCTGTGAGAGATCCTCTTCAGCTCTCGGAGCCCTCTCCTCTTAGGGATGGGTAAACTGAGGCTCAGGGAGGTAAAATAAATAACTTAAGCCACTTGGAGCGTGGGTGTCTGGGCTGGGAGTTAAATTCAAGGCCCCTGAATGAGGATTTGGGACTGGAATGAACACATATTTTGAAGACATGGGTGGGTCTGGACTTCACACCAAGCTCATCCCTTAAGTGCTGTGTGACCTTGGTTGTGTCGCTAACCTCTCTGAGCCTCTGCTTCCTGCCCCTGGGAAGTGCCCTTATCTGAGGGTGGTTGGAGGAGTGAAGCCAGAGGATAACCAGTGTGAAGCCCAGAGCCCAGGACCTGATTCTAGGAGGTGCCCAGGTCCTGCTCTGTCCCTTCCCTAATGGCTCCCCTGCCGGCACATATTCCCCAAAAATAGGCCTGGGGGACGAGGTGGCCTGGGGTGGACCTGAGGCAGCAGGAGAAGGCCCCTGAGCAGAAGGTGGTGGTTCATTTAATTGCCCGAAATATAGGCTCTTGGTCTCGGGGAGCTGAGAAGAATTGAGAGGACCAAGGCGTGAGTGTCACACAGGGCCGATACGCGTGGGTGCAGAAGCCCTGGCTGGGCCGGTAGGGGGAATGGAGTGTCTGTCTCTCTGTGCCTTCGCTGTGGGGAATCTGCTGCCGCCATGTTTACCTCTCCAGACGCGACTCAAACATCAGCTCCCTCCCCAGCCGCTGGCAGCCACCAGTCCGAGGCTTGCTGACTCCGCGGATTGTCTGTCTGACCCATTTCACGTGAATGGAATTATATGTGACCTTCTGTAGTGGCTTCTTCCACGTAGCCTGTGTTTTCAAGGCTTATCCATGTTGTAGAAGCAGAACTCCCTCCCTCGTAAGGCTGGGTGATACTCCCTGCACGATAAACTTCCCCTTGTTTGGGACTTGCTGGCTGATGGGTGTTCACCCCCCGCCCCCGCTGACGGACACCAGACACCGGGCGGTCGCTGCTGTCTGGCTGCTGTGAACAGGGCTGCGATGAGCCTCCACAGGCAAGGTTCTGTGTGGCCGTGTGTTTTCAGCTCTCTTGGGTGCAGACCTGGGAGTGGAACGCTGGGTCCCGTGATTCTCTGTGTTTAACTCTTCGAAGCCCCGCCGCTGTGCGGCGGCGTAGAGGGTCCCGCTTCTCCACCTCCTCGCAGCGCTAGTTGTTACCGGTCCCTTCGGTGAGAGCTGTGGGAGTGGGTGTGAACTGCTAGCTCATTATGGTTCCACTCGAGTTCCCCTAAAGATCAGTGTGGTTGAGCACCTTGTCTTGCGGTCATTGGCTGGTTGTATGTCTTCTTTAAAGAACAGCTCCTTGGTCCTTTTCAAAACTGAGGGCTTTTCTTTTTTTTTTTTTATTGTTGAGTTGTAAGAGTTCTTTAATTACTCTGGACACTGGACCCTTGTCATATCTATGATTCGAAACTATTTTATCTGATTCCCTCTTTCCGCTGTCTTATTCGTGTTCTTTGAGGCACAAAAGGGTTTAAGTTGGGTCGAGTCAATCGGTGTGTTTTTTTTTCCTTTGGCTGCTTCAGTGGTTCCTTAAACCAAGGGCACGGAGATTTATGCCTAGGGGTTCTTCCAAGAATTTTAGTATTAGCTCTTACATTTTGGTCCTTGATTTACTGGGAGTTAATTTCTGCAGTATTTGGTGTGAGGTAGGGGTCCAAATTCATTCTTTTGCATGTGAATAGCCAGTTGATCCAGCACATTTGTTCAAAAGACTATTCTTTATTCTCTCTCTCATTAAAGGGTTTTGGCACCTTTGTTGAAAATAAATTGACCATAAATGTGAGGGTGTATTTCTGAACCCTCAGTTCTGTCCCTTTGATCTGCACACATCCATCCCTGAGCCAGACCGCAGTGTTTTGCTTACTCTAGTTTTATGGTGAGTTTTGAAATCGAGGAGTATGAGTCTTCCAACTCTGCGCTTTAAAGTTTGTTTTGGCTTTCCTGAGCCCCTTGCATTTCCATAGGAATTCTTGTGCACTTTCCCACTGCTGGAAATAGAAAAAAAGGTCGAGTTTCTGTAGATTAATTTGGGGAATATTGCCATTTTAACAGCATTAAGTGTTCTAATCCATAAGCACAGGGGACCTTTTTATTTATTTAGGTTTTCTTTAGTTTCTCTCAACTATGTTTTGTAGTTTCAGGGTACAAGTGTTCTACTTCTTGGGTTAAATGTATTGCTAAGTATTTTATTCTTTTTGACAGTGTTAAAAATGGAGTCGTTTTCCTAATTTAATGTCCAGGTTATACTGTGAGCCACTGGAGGGTAGAGTCGTTTGGCAGAGCGAGCCAGTGAGCGGTGCACCAACTTGGGGTCCCTTGTCCCCAGGCACCAAGGTGTGGCCCTGGGCATGTGCCGATGGCACGGGCGTGGAAGCGGCCAGCTCCGGCCTGGCCTGTACATCTCCTGGCCTCATCCTCCACCCCATCCTTCCCCGTCTTCTGCCAGAGGTCCCAGCCCAGGAGGTCTGCGGGAGCCACTGGGGGAGAGGGCAGAGTCTCCACCAGTGGCCCCACAGCAAAGTGGCCCTGCAGCAAAGGGTGGACCCTACTCCCAGCAGACAGGTCCATCTCTGTGGGACTGTTATGGGAACGGGAAACAGCCTACGAAGTCATTGAAATTTGGGGGTTTTGTTACAGGAGCTAGTATTACCTCAACTGAGACCATCAGTCTGAGCCTCCAGCATTGACACGCATCAGAAGTAACAGGCACTCAGTGCATTTGTTGAGTGTGTGAGCCTCCCTGCCTGGACACTTCCAGAGAGTCTTTGATTCCCCACTTTCCCCTCTTCATCAACAATTGAGCACAACAAAATGATATCCAGGGGAGGCATCTGTGGGTGATGACAAGAACCCTTTCACTGGCAAAACCCTTTCAGACACAGTTTGGACTTGCTTCTCCATATGTGTTATCACCCAGTCCCCATCCCGCCCCTGCGAGGTAGGTCCCAGCTGCCCTATTTGACTGGGGTGGAGACTGAGGTCCAGGAATATAAAGCAATGGGCCCAGAGTTGTATAACTAGGAACTGGGTCACTTCAGAAGGAGAAGGGAAAGTGGGGAGTCACCTGGGTGCTTTCCAAGGACCCCAGCTGAGTGGCTCCCACCCCTCTGCCCATGCTCCACTGGCCGTGACTCTGTCCGATGGGCCCCAGCCGAACCGCAAGGGGGGCCAGGAAACAGAGAGCAGGATGTGTGGGGGAAGAAGGAATGGGGTGGTGGGCCCACAGCCTCGTCTGCGCCATGGCCACCCTGTTGCCCTAATCTTGTCTCTTGGCCAGAACCCAACAAAGGCATAGACAGTGCATGGTCTGGCACAATGAACGCCCCTCGTTAATGACAACATCAGGCATGTAATTCTGTAACACAACAATATCACACTCAAGCACACACTCAAGGACGTTTTAGGTAAAATGTTCAAATTGCTGTCCATCTTGTGTGAGTCACAGACCCTACCAGCCACACTCAAGTAGGTGTGACTTCTACCGGACCCTGTGTTCCTGGAGAGAACTGGGCATGTTTTTGCTGTTGATATTTTAGGCTGTAGCATCACCGGCATTGCCGGGGCAATTCCCCTTCCCCCTTGAGACTTCACTTTCCCATCGATCAGAGCGGTAGTCGCTCCCAGTTGGGGGGCCACGGAGCCCAGGGAGGGGTATAGACTGAGGAGTGGCTCTGAGCCTGAGTCTCCACGCCGACCTGGCACCGCTGTGGGTGCCATGGCTGTGGATGTTACAGAGCCTAAGAAGAAACACATTTACTTGAAAACACACCGTGTTTTGTCATGGATATTCTCAATTACCGTAAACGGGGAAATATAATTTCTATCAGGTGAGGATTTGTGAAATACTTTCTTAGGGAAGAGGTCTGGATAATGAGAAATGTCTGGAGCCACAGAATTCACTTATTCCCATCAACAAGTATTGATGGAGAGCCTTCCATGTGCCAAGCCCTGCACTTGGTGAGTGACTAGAAAATGTGAGTCCTGTTCTGAAGGAACCCGAAGTCCAGGGGCGAAGGTGTGTGTACTGGGGGGAGGGACACGCCCGTGAGAACAATTACAACTGAATAAATATTGTGATGGAAGAAAGTCCCTCATCCTTAGAAATACAACAGGGCACTTACTCCAGTGTGGGTCTGTCAGAGGAGAAATTCCTAGAGGACGTGGCATTCCAACCGAAACTTGACAGTTTACAGAAGTCAGTCCAGCTGAGAGGCGGAGGAAGAGTGTTCTCGGTGGAGGGACAGGTGAGGGCTTAAAGGTGAGAATGCTAAGGATCACAGGCAACCGGAGGAAAAAACGGATAAACTGGATGACATCAAGGTTATAAATTTGCGTGTGTCAAAGGCCACTACCCACACAGCAAAAAGGGCACCCACGAATGGGAGCAGGTGTCTGCAGGTTGCGTATCTGTGATGGGTGAATATCCAGAGCAGGCGAACCCCTACTAGCCAGCAACAAAAAACCTGATGGAAGAAACAGCCAAAGGGTGTGAGTAGACATTTTTCCAGAGAAGGTACAGAAATGGTCAATAAACATACGGAAAGATGTTTAATATCAGTAACCATCAGGGAAATGCAAATACAAACCACAATGAGATACTGCCCCACACCCATTAGGATGGTGAGCATCAAAAGAAAGGCAGCACAGGAAAGAACAGGAGCAGAGGGATGCCGAGGACCCGGTGCCCGTGCAGTGCCGGCAGGAACGTGAAATGGCACAGCTGCTCAGCCAGCAGTCTGTCCATCCCTCAAGGTTCGCAACAGGGTTCCTACGTGGTCCAGCAGCTCTGCGCCCAGGGGTGCGCCCCATGGTGTGAAGCCGGGGCTCAGACAGAGGTGCGTGCGTCCACCGTCGCAGCAGCCCTAGTCACCGTCGGCAAAAGGGGGGCCTCCCAAGTGCCCGCTGGTGAATGCATACATGACCAAGATGTGTTCTATCTGCACAGTGGAATATTATTCAGCCTTGAAAAGGCAGGGCATTCTGACCCACGCCACAGCACGGACGAACCCTGAGGACACTGTGCTCGGTGAAACAAGCCGATCACAAAAAGACACACACTGTGTGACTCCGCTTCTGAGGGCCCCTGAGGAGCCCCTGGGCTCCTGAGGACAGGAAGCAGGACGGTGTTGCCAGGGGCGGGGGACAGGCGGTCAGTGTTTGGTGGGGACAGAGCTCCAGTTTGAAAAGACGAAGGGTTCTGGAGATGCTGGTGGGGGTGGTCGCACAGCTCTGCGAATATACTTAATGCCACTTAATAGTTAAAATGATAAACGTTATGTTATGTAAGTGTTACCACAAGAAAAAGCTGGGGGGAAGATCGGGGGCCTGCTGGAGACACTGAGTACACTGTGATGGGGGCGGGGGGCTGCAGAAGGCGGTGTCTGAGGGGCTGGTGGGGCTGTGCCTGCCCTGTGCGGCGTGGGGACTCACCCTCCCATGGCCTCCCGCTGCACGTTCCCGAGGCCCCGCCTGGCCCGCCTCTCTCTCAAAGGCATTGCTGAAATGCCTCGCTCCGGAGGGCACTGCTTCCTGCCGTCCCCACGCGGGGGATCGTCCAGGGAACCTGTCCCGGAGAACTGACCTCTCTGGCTGGCGCCCTCTGGCCGGTGCCAGGCGTCATCTGGAACCTCTAAAAAGTTCATTTAGCACAAAGGCAGAGGCTGTGGCATTCAGGGTCTGCCCCTCATAGAGAGACCAAACTGCCCTTTAAAAACGGAATTAATTCAAAATAAGGCCTTGGGATCCCAAATCATTAACAGACATGTTCAAAAAATGTCCCAATAATTGGGACTTCAGGGGGTGCTGAGAGCGTCTGCGTTGGGAACGGGAGAATTGCTCGGGATGAAAGGAGAGGGAAAGCCTGGCAGACTCCGATGTCAAATGTGAACTTCTTTTCTTCTTTTTTATTTTTTTAAGCTAGAAGAGGCACCGATTGGTTTCATTTTCCTTTTTGTATCTTCTGGCTTTAGAGGGGGTGGCCACCCTTGCGACTCGCAGCTTGAGGGGTCCAGACGGACCCCAGGGACCCGCCAGCGAGGAGATAACAGGGCTCGGTCTCCGGGGTCAGGGAGCCACCTCACACAGCAGGTCCGGCGTTTCCGGCATTGCCAGCATTTCTAGCATTTTGCAGACTGATGGCTGGTGGTGTTTGCCTCCAAATGAATCATCTTCTAATGTTCCTATCTCCTGGCGGGAAAGGGGTGGTGACCCAGGGTATCCCAGGGCCCCCTTGAGCTAGAACAGGCTGGATTTCAGTCCTGGAGGCCCCAGGAGGAGGAGCCCCTTTGATTTTAAAACATGTCCTGCGGTGGCCAGAGGTCGGTCTGGGTCCCTGCTCCACTCCAGGTCTGGAACCCGGTGGTCCGGGAGGCGTGCCTCCCCACAGCACCCCCCTCACCTCTGTTCTCCAGAGGAAAGGAAGCTTCCATTCGCTTCTCACCAGTGTCTTAAAGGGGCACCGATGGCATTTCAACTTAAGAGGGGCGGCCAAGGTGGGGAGCCTTTATAAGTGTGCGACCCCTCAGTGCACACACCAGGGCTGCTCCTGCCCCAAGGCCAGCTGGGTGCGGCGCAGCAATTTCCGCTCCCTGATCTGACAGTGTCAGTTGCCTGGGGCCTCCTCCCCTCCTGGCCCGGGTCTTCTCAACTTTAAGGCCTTGTCATAAAGCCTGGCTGGAATAAGCTGACGGGAGACAGAAACTGATAAATTTCCTTTTGATCTGCAAAGCCACTCAGAAAAAATAAATCACAACATGGGCCCGCTGGGTGGGTCAGAGCTGGTGGGAACCGGAAAAGTTTCTTTCTGGAGCTGCCAGTTCCTTGGTCCTCCTGTGACCCCCCCCCCAGCACATTTTGTGTCCAAAGAGGAGGGCACAGCCTGAGAGGGACCCCCCCAGGTCGGAGCAAAGCAAGGAACCTAATTAGGTGAAAATCATTTAAGTGGTTTTGGAGGCATCGCTGGATTTAAAGCATTTATCACCACCTGACGGATAATTAACAGCAGGACAAACGACTGAACAAAAGCCCTCTTCTACTCAGAGGGATTATGTTAATTTTCATTAATCTTATATATTACCATCTCTCCCCAAGTGAATGTTATCTTTTAGGCCCAAATGCCTCCTTTGATCTTGGGGAAAAGAAAACGAGAGAGAAAAAGAAGAGAAGACTGGAACCTGTGTTTGTTTGGAAATGACACTTTAACAACAGGCCCCAGCCCGGGGTCAGAAGCTTTCGGTTTTGCAGAGTGAATCCAGCCTCGGGGAGAGGGAAGCCCTGTGGGGAGGGAAGGGAACCTGGTGGTCGGAGTGAAGGCCAGAGGACGGCTGGCTCCGCCTCGTCGTCAGGGCCCTGGAGATCTGAGGGTTCACTGGGGTTCCGCGGGCACAGGCTCGGATGCCACGGGGACACTCCACGACTTTGTAACAGTGCTGTCACCCTTTGTAACAGTGCTGTCACCGGCAGGACTGTCCAGGGGATCTCGCCGCGTGATTTCTTCTACCCGCCCACCAGTCTACAGTGATCTCACAAAAAAGTCAATGAAAAAATGGGAGTGAACTGAAGTCACATTTCTGCCTCCAAACAGGCTGAGGAGCTCCATCGTGCAGATGGGAAGTGTGGGGAAGAGCAGAATTCATTCTGGCCTCAAGGAGCAATGAATTCACAGTGGTAACAATGAGCTACATTTACTAAGCGCCTGTGTGGAGGCGGTGCCCAAGCACCGTTCGGAGCTACGGAGCCCGCAGCGATTTTATTATCGCAACATTGTTGACACGCGGGAGAGGCCGAGCCTCAGAGGAATGAAGGGACTTGCCCAAGGGGCGCCAGCACAAGAGCGGGAATGGTGGTGGCCGTGGGTTTTGCCCTTTCTCTTCAGATCAAACCAGGGCTCCCGAGCACCTCCAGAGCCAGGGCTTTCTGTTTAAAAAAAAAAAAAAAAAAAGAAAGAAAGAAAAGTAAAGAAAGTCTCATTCAACCCTGGCTCAGTCTGGCGAGGCAAGCGATACCATCCCCACTTTTCAGATGAGGAGACTGAGCCTCAGAGGAGAAGAGACTTGCAGCCTGCTGCCTCTTCCTCCTCCTGGGAGGTGACAGGGGTTGGGGGTACTGGTCTCCCAGCCCCTGGGTCCTGGGGCTCAGAGCCTGACTCAAAGAAGAGGGGCCTGGACAGGCCCGGGGTGAAAGGCGGGACCCAGTGGGCTTCTAGGGCTGCCAGCAGGGTGTGAGCAGAGCCTGGGGCTGTTTGTTCAGCTTTAGGGGGAAAGATTTCATCCAGGGCCCTGGTTGGTGATAACGCCACTCTGTTTTCAAACCAAACACACAGCCTTTCCTTAGAGGACTGGGAAGTGGGGAAGAAAGATACTGCCAGTCTGTGTGGCTCTTTCCAGAACATCACCACTGAGCATCCCCCTGGGGCACAGTCGAGGGGACTCCCAAGGAGACGAACTGTGGGGGGACTTCAAAGGGCAGTGACCCCGGACGCCCATGACAAGTCTGTTAAAAAAGCTGGCGTGGACACTTTGCTGGTCTGGCCCTGGGTCCCTGATCGCATGCCTGGCAGGGCTGTGCCAGCGTCAGCTGAGAGGGTGCGCCACGGAGCAGAAAACCCACACCTCACCCTGACAGAGCCGGCACACGGCCTGAGAACTTTCTATGTGCTCTCTCACTTTAAGGTTCAGGGCAGTCCTGGGAAGGAAGAGTTTTTGTCTTCAAGCTATGAAATCAGAATTTAAGGGCAGAGAAGGGGCTCGTTCAAGGTCACAAGGCTGGTGAGTGACAGACCTGAGTTGTCTGGGAGCTGGTTCCACTGCGACTTAGTGGTACTGGCCCGGGTGGCCGTGGATGAGGACGCCGTGATGAAGACTCCACACCCTCTTCCTTCTCCTTCCTCCTCCATCTTTTCTTCCTCTCTTCTTTTCCCTCTCCTCCTCCTTATTATATTGTAACAGTATTTTCTAGAGACGGCTACAAAGATTATCTCCATTCCACATGGTCTTCTGATAATCTGGACACCCCTCCCACCGAGTGGCGGGGTCTACGCTCCCTCGCCTTGAACCTGGGCAGAATTATGACTACAGCGGAAGTGACACTATGCGACTTGCAAGGCAAAATGCCTTGCTCTCTTGGGACACTGTGTCTTGGAACCCAGCTGCCATGCTGTCAGGAAGCCCAGCCTAGCCCCCAGGATGAGTCCACGTGTCCACTCAGCAGCGCCACTGACAGGCAGCACCAACAGCGGACAGCCACACGTGGGGCGAAAGTCCCTGAAGATCAAGAAGGTCCCAGCCTTCAAGCTCCAGCCCCTGTGAGTCTCCTGGCTGAGGCCCAGAGGTTGGGGGGCAGGGACGAACCCTACCCAAATTCCTGACCCACGGGACTGCGAGCACAACGGAATGGTTGCTTAATGCTGCCGCGTTTCAGAGTCCACTTGTAACTCAGCAGCAGCAGCTAGAGAAAACACCCCCACCGCACAGAGACGTGGTCATAATGAGAGCGAACGCCCGTGGAGCCCCGGCTGCAGGCCTGGCAGGGTGCTAGTGCTCCGGGAGTCAGAGGCGGAAGGCGCGCCCCGCCTGGGCCAGGCATCCTCCGCCCTGGGGAGCTGGGAAACGTGGGCTTCCCGGCCCCGCCCCCAACCTGCTGAGTCAGCCTCTTGCTGAGCCTCCCAGGGCCCCAGTTCGAGCTTGCAGGCCAAGGCAGGGTCAGGAAAAAGGGGCAGGCCCATTGGCGTCCACTGAACGCAGCAAATATTAGTAACAACCCTTACCGTATGGCAGGTGCCTGGGCGTCACAGCCGTCGCGTGTCTAGAAGACAGAGCGCGCGGATGAAGACGGCTTACCGTGGGAAGGGGCAGGGCGTGGCCATGGGGATATTTATCGGGCTCCACGCGGCTGCTTTCCTAGGGACTCTGGGCGTGGGGCTGTGTTCCCTGGCGTTCGCACACCGGCTTCTGTTTTTTTAAAGACAGAGAGGTGGACCAAGCTTAAGTAATTTTGTTATACCATCTAGCTGGGAAGCAACGAGCCAGATGTAAACTTGTGTCTGTGTGGCCGCAAAGCCTGTGTCTTTCTCTGTACCCTGCTGCCTCCTGGGCTTAGAGTTCGGGCTGCTGAAGACGCTCATGAAGCTCACTGAGGGCCCAGGGGAAGGAGCTGTTACTTCTTAGTTGTGGGAGGCTGTGTCGGTGCTCAGTCTCCATCTGCCCTTTTTTCCTAGCAATGGACATGTTATCGTATTGCCCAGCCTCTTTGCACCTAGGTGACCAAGTGAAGGAGTTCTGGCTAATGAGAGTAAACAGAAGTCTTGTGTGGTACTTCCGGAAAGCTTTCTGAGTGAGAGAGCATGCACTCTTCTCCCCATCTCCTGCAGAAACCTTCTGGCAGGAGTGTGGATGTGATGTCCGGAGCTCTAGCAACCCTATTAGGCCATGAGGACAAGTAGGCACCTGAGGAATGTCAGAGGAAAGCCAGCAGCAGCTTGGGTCCCAGGGGACTGAAGAGCTACCATGCCAGCCCCTGGATGTCCTTTATGTGAGAGAGAGACTGAGCTTCTGTCTTGTTTGGGCCACTGTTGTCAGGTCTCATTTCTTCCTAGACGCATCTGATCCTAAAAGATACAATGGGTGGCAGGTAAGGCTTTGAGGGAGGGAATGAATGTGGGTTGGGCTTTGAGAGATGGGTAGGACTGAGACGTGCAGGTGTGGAGGAAGCAGCTCCTTACAGGTGCTGGAACAGCAGGAGTGAGGAGGGTCCTGCAGGAGGCGTGCGGGGTGTGGCAGGGAGATTGAGGAGCTACGCGGGGTTGGAACAGCATTTTGCGAAGAGCTTTGAATGCCAGCAAGAGAAGAAGATACCATTTCAACGGCTAAGCACTGGGGGGCCACTGGAGGTGACTGAGTGGAAGAGCGAGATGTCCAGAACTGGACTGCACCTTCACGCAGATCTGGGGGAAACGGGCGAGCAGAGAGCCCGGGCCGGAACTGGGGTGGGACCCGGTTGGAAAGGAGCACGGAGACCAGCTGTCCCAAAGGTCCATGGAACAGACGACTGATGACACAATGATGGGACAAAACCACCAGTGACCTGGCAGCCACGAAAAAGGTGATGTCTGCAGGGGAAGGTGTGGAGTGGCTCACGATCGGTTGTCATACGACAGAAAGAGGCCCCCAGACGGCGTGCGAGATGCGATCAGCTCCTGAAAACAAATGAACAAAAAAAACCATGTACATCTTTAAAAAGTCCCGAAGGTTACTCCACAATTGTTGACCATAGTTACTGCTAGGCAGGCGTATTTAGGGGCGACTTTTGCTCCTTCTCTTGGCTGGCTGTCTGTAAACCTCTCGGGCTCGCAATGACAGCTGAGCACCCACTCCGGCCCGCAGAGCCCCGCGTCAGGGTCCGCCCTGACGCTCTTCCATGCATCAGCTCTTCGGACCCTCGCCACACCCCCCAGGGAGGGGCTTTAGTTTTCCTTTTCTGTTTGTGGCAACTGAGGAGCAGGGAGTGGGGGCTTCGGGCGAGGGGAGGGGACCAGTGCAGAGAGGGGGATGAAGTGGTGAGGGGAGGGGCCCCCCTGGAGGGAAGTCCCCCCTGGAGGGAAGTCCTGGAGCAGGGGCATGGCCCTTTCCCAGTCCCATGGGACATGTGGATGGCCTTGACAGCTTCCAAAGCATGTCCCTCCCTGACAATAAATTTGTTATTATTTTTATACTAGGAATTATGCTTATTCCCAGGTTCTGGGAAAGCAAACAGGCTCGGAGAGCTTGGCAAACTGCTCAGGGGAGCAAAGTGGGGGAGTCTGGGCTGGAACCGGAGTTCCTTCTCCCTCCAACACTCAGCCGAACAGAAATGAAACGAACGGACAGACAGCAAATCCTGCCAGTTTGCGTATATTTGGAAATTTCCCTGTGTGGCCCTCCCACCATCAGACTCAGCTAGAGCCATTTAAGAAGAGACCCGTGACCGTGACCCCTGCGTTTTGGCCAAAGTCTTGGTGCCAAACAGTTCTACCTGACCTGTCTGCATTTCTTGGCTCAATTAGACCCTGGTTTTACCTGCTTCTGTCAATGGTCCAGGCTCATTTCTTAAGCCTGACCATCCAGCCTGCTTCCTCAGCTGCCTTCTTGACCAAAGCCAGAGCTACCTTTGACCTCCTGGGGTAATTAATACTGCTACCCTGCCCCACCTGGCCCCTGGGCTCCGGCCCTTGGCGTGAGCCCCTGCAGGTAACACCCTGAGTGGGTAACGCTGCCCGGCGGGGCCCAGCCAGCCCAGCCTCTGACTCTCCCCATCCTCCACCCGCCCCTCCTCTGCCCACTACGTTCTGCACCTACCCCAGCCACCCCTCCGGGGTAGAGGCCCCAGAGGACGCTCTGCCCCTCCTGTCAGACGTCGCCCTAATTCCCCATGGCCTGATCTTTCGCTGTTGCAGTTTATCGCAAATGATTTTCCAAGCCAGTGGATTTAATTACATTACACTTAGGGAAATTGGTGCCATTTCTTAATTACTTTTATAGTTGGAAAGCAATTACTTAGCAATCACATGAAGGTCTTCTTGTGTTTCCCGGAGCTGTGTAGCCTTAAAAAATGTCTGTGGGGAACCAGAGCCGGCTTTGAAGGGGTTGGGTTTGTTCCTTTTTGGAGCTGTGGTAACTGGGTCTGGGGAGAAGAGTCGGTTTTGTGGTACAGCACGGGATAAAGTTGTTTCCCGTCATCCGCCCTGTTGTTGAAGCCAAACCCCGACAGTCACCTTTGGCATCCCCCTCTCCAACTTTCTGCACCGGTTGCTCCTCAGATCCTTCCACTCCACCCCCGGGGCCCCCTCAAGCTCCTCGGCCTGCTTCTCCCTGTCTGGCCCGGGCCACTGGCACCACTGACCTGAAGGACAGCGGCGGCCTCATAATGGCTCTCCTTGTGCCCGCCCTGGCCCCCAGGAGAATGATGGTCCCCAAAAGATACGTCTCCCCAGAGCCTGGGACTGTGACCTGCTTTGTTAAAGGGCCTTTGCAAGTATAATTAAGTTCAGGATCTTGAGATGAGAGTCTCCTGGATTGCCCAGGTGGGCCCAAAGCCAATGACAACTACTCACAGAAGAGAAGGGGAGAAGACCCCCAGACTACTTTCCCAGACTCCCTTGCAGCCAGGTGTGGCCATGTGATCAAGCTCTGGTCAATGGGATGCCAGCAGAGGTGATGTATGCAACTTCTAGGACACGCCCTCAGACGCTGGAGCATGCTTTCCCGTGTCCCCTTTCATCTCACTGGCTGGAGGGTAGATGTGAGGGCAGGGTCCAGTGATACTATCTTGGGCCACCGAGGTAGAAGTTTCCAATTAAGGGAGAGGGAGAAGATAGATCCCTGATAAGAAAGAAATGGGTCTCTATCTTGTTCAGCTACTATTATCCTGGGCCTCTGTTAGAGCCGCCAAGCCTGAATGTCTGGTCACACGGGTTGGTGCCCTTCACCAAATCAGGGGCCATGGGGAGACAGCCAAGCTGTTTGTCTTTCCGGGCATGGAGAGACCCCTCTGCGGCAGGTGCTGTGTTGGGGAACTGTGCAGCCGGGGCAGATATAGTTATCTCACCGAAGGGGCCTCACACCACACACGTAGGGGCTGAGCTGAAAGGGGTACAGAGCTCCCTGTGGAGGTGACGGAGGTGACGTGAACCCTGAGCCCTGCATCAGGAGGAGGGCAAGGCGGGCAGGGAGCGGAGTGGCAGGTGGAGGGAGCCACAGCGAGCAGCCTGTCGGAGGCTCGGCCGGGAGCTTGGCATGCAAGCCAGACTTCTGTTCCAAGAGAACGCAGCCTGGCTTTGCTCTCCGTCTGGCGGGCTGTGGTCACGGGGAAAATATGATGGGATTGGCTGTTGAACTTTCGGAAAGCTTCTTCCTAGATTCGGGGCTTGGGGAAAGCCTTCCATCAAGGTAATGCCGGCCTGCACCTGGAACTTTCCTCCCGGCACCAATGTCAGCACACTGTCCCGGCGCGCCGATGGCCTCCGAGCTCAGGGCCCGCAGGGGACCGATCGTGTGTGTCTCTGCCGGCAGCAGTAGTTCCTCGGGCAGGCTTGGAACCTGTGAAGGGAGAAACTACCCCCCAGCTAGACAGACGGTGGCTTCCTCAGACACGCACTCTGAAAGCAAGGGCTCAAACGGCATTTTCAGGTCTGGCTTCCATGGACCAAATTAGGGCGTTCTGAGGGTTTTTCTGTTTACCTTTGCCGTTTTAGGGGACAGCGAGGAGGCTGAGGCTTGCCTTCCCCCTTCTGTTCCTAGGTGGGGCCGTGATCTTTGTGGGGACGTTGGGATTCGTGTGCTGTGCTCATTTGGGGAGGCCATGGGGACCCACTTATTCATTTATTGCTCATTCATCAGTTTAACACACCTCGATGAGCCCTGTGGGCCAGCAGAGAGCTGTGTGCACAGAGGTGGGCGGCCCAGGACCCCACCCTCAGGGGCCATGGCAGTCGGTCCTGCAAACAGGCAGTGTGACAGGCTGTGTGAGGGCTGTGGGACCCTGTGGGAGGCCCTGGGCTGAACTGGATGGGGGTCAGGAAAGGTCCCCAGAAACCTGGAGAAAGGTGCCTTGAGTGGGTCTTGAGAATTGGGTAAGAGCTGGCCCGGCCTAGCAGGGACTACGGGGAGGGAAAGCAGGCCCCTGGGGCTGACCCTGGGTAGCGGAGGTCATAGGGCAGGGGACTGGGCCTGGTGATGAAATCTGAGATGCCGGCAGGGCGGGCAGCGCTGGGCCTTTGGCTCATAGAGCACGGGCATGGCCGTGAGGCCGGGCAGCACCGTGGAAGACTCCGCCCCTCACCCCCCACTCCACGATGCCCCGAGTCCCGGTGGGAGAAGACTCGGGCAGTTAGTGCTGAGGTTTTTCGGAGCGACTTAGCTTCCTGGGCCTGCGGGAACAGCAGGCATTTACTCTCCACAGGCCTGGAGGCCAGAAGTCCGAGACTGAGGTGTGGCAGGTCCTGCACCCTCTGAAGGCTCCCAGGGAAGGTCTTTTCTGGTGTCTTCCAGCTTCTGCTGATTGGCTGGCTGTCCTCAGTGCTCCTGGCTTGTAGCTGCCTCCTTCCAGCCTTTCTGTGCACCTGTGTCTAAACTCTCTTCGAAGGACACCAGTCGCCGGGTCACCGTGCACTGTCACCTCGCCCCGATCACATCTGCAAAGTCCCTATTTCCAAGCAACACTGAATAACAATAAGGAAGGCCACCCTCTCTGGTTCTGGGGGTTTGGGCTACAACATATCTTTTAGGGGACACAACTGAACCCACAACAGGAAGCAAATGAAGCCTACCTCTCTGCTCTCTACCTGAGCTCCGAGCCCACCGGTATCACAATATCGGCTTGGCAGGCTCACACAGGTGGGCATTGGTGCCGCCTCTTGGACTTCCTCTGGTGGCCCAGAGTTGGACCCATCCACCCCCCAACCCCAGTCCAAGCCACCCTGTAGAAAACGGGGGTGGAGGGGACCACAAATGTCGTTCTGATGGACATGCACCATGAAGCCAGGGACATGAGGAGAGTGGGGTGGCAGGGCCAGAGAGGAGGGACAGGAAGCCTCCACGAAAAGGCAGGACTCAGGCTGGGACAGCTCGGAAGGAGCCAGGGAGAGAAGGGTGCAGACAGAAGCCAGGAAGGAAGTCGGCGGAGGGCAGTCAGCGGGTGGGCGCAGCCCATGCCTCCCCCACGCCCCTGCCCCCGGGAGGGAGTCCCTCCTCATCAAAACACCTGGGGCTGGACTAGAGAAGGCAGCCTGCCATTTTGACGGGTGACCTGCCCAAAAGAACGCAGAGCAACCCGCCCTGCTTGTCCGCCTGGGAACCGGCTTGCCCCGACCCCTGGGGCCTCTCCCTGCTTTCTGGCCTCTGCGGGGCAGGCCCAGCACCCCGGGAGGAGGTCGGCTCCCTGAGGTAGCCTCGGCTGCAATGTCGGGCTGTTTGCATTTCTTGACAAAGGAAATTTGTTGGGCTTAAGCTGCCAAGGGTTTGCATCTGGATCCTATGATGTCTGGCTCTGGGAGGGCTGCGCGCAGGACGGGCTCCGGGCCTCCGCCGGCCTCGTGTAATTAACTTAAGTGGCCTGAAGATGAAAGCTTATTTGCTTGATCCTGGATTAGGGCCCGGGCTGCGAAGGTAGGCAGAGCAGGCTGTGTGAGTTATCTCCGCTATTGAAGTCTCCAGAGATACCAGCGGTGGACAGTGGAAGTCAGGAAGTTTGGGCATGTTGGAATTTATTAAATTTGCAGTAAAAAAAGAAAAAAGCCAAACAAAACAAAAGTACAGCTCTGGATGCCAGCACAAAGAGGTTAAGTGGAAACATAACTTTACATAATGAAGTGGTTAATCGTATTTCGCTTTAGAAACACTAATATCACAAATGGGCCTCCGAGCCCTGGGCTTCCAGCTCCAACAATGGGGCAGAGACATTAATTTCCTGGTTTGGTGTAACTTCTGGGGTTTTCCTCCTGCGCCTCCTCCTCTCCCCCCTCCCCCCTCCGCTGGACGGGGGAGGATAGCTTTGATCCTTGCTGCTTGGGGGCCTGGGGGAGGTGGAGCGGGTGGGGGGGGGTGGGGATTCCCACAGGTGATTTTTAGGCCTGAATTCCATTGTGACAGCCATGATTTATTTTAACTACCAACCCAGGAAAGCAGGCGCCACCAGGATGAATACCTCCACTCGCCCCTAGCAGACTAATTTTACTGTTTATGAATCACTAATATGTTTAAGGGGAAAAAAAGGGAGTACTACTTGAGATAACTGAAAAATAAGACTTCGAGAAAAAGCCCCACGGTGCCCAAACAGTCCCACATGGGGAAGATGACTTTGGCGTCCAAGATGGAGAACACATGGGGTCCAGATCGCCGCCCCCCACCTCCACGGCAGGCAGAGGCTACTGGCACCCGAGACACTTTCATCTCTCCCAGGGAGATAAACTGGCTGCTCTGCATCGGCCTCTCTATTTACAGAAGAAAATTAAATCCGCTTTAACACTTGCACCGTTCATGGGAAACACATGTTGGCTGGTAATTGTTTTGAACTTGCTTTCGAGCCTGCTCTTGCGTTTTCGCGCTGGCTTGGGCTGGCAGTGGAATTCGCGTGGAATTTCTTCCCATCTAAAGCTCCGTGAGGGGACGCTCCTCGGCCAAACGGGCAGAAGAGGGCTGGGGGTGTCCTGCCTCCGGAGGAGGGCACCTTCCTCGTATTGCCAGAGGGCCACCCCCAGCGGCCCCTGCCTACCCCGCCTTATTGGGAGCTCGGGAGGGATCAAAGGACTGGCAGCCGTAATTGAGCCGGACCAGCTCCCCTCCCGCTGGGGGTTTTCACAGAAAGAGAAAGAAAAGGTTGGGTGATCTTCCTGAGTGCCTGATAGAGTTTTACAGCTACGAGGGGCTGTCACTCAGAATCAGGGTGTCACCCAGCCCTGGTTGTTGCGTTCTTCAAATGTTAATCAGCACGTGACTCCAGGGGATCTTGTGAAGTGCAGATTCCATTCAGTAGGTCTGGGCTGGGCCTGAGACTCTGCCTTTCTAACCCACTCCCTGGTGGTGCCAGCGTGCAGGTCCCAGTGCCAGGTATGGGGCCACAGGGCAGCTCTCACACTCTCCAGCATCAGAGTCCCTGGGCCTTCGAGAAAACAGGTCACTGGGCCCTGAGGGAGTTCCTGATTCCACAGGTGTGGGTGAGACCTGAGACTCCATTTTTCTCCCAGGTGATGCCGGAGGTTTGGGGACAGAACTTTGAAACCCACTGTCCAAGCCAATACCCTCTGGACAAAATGAGGCTCAGACTGATGCTTTCCCAGGTCCCATTGCTCGAGGGTAGCAGAAAGGGAGCCTGAACCTTGGTCCAGTGCTGGCTCTTCCGCCCACAGTCAAAGGCAGGACTTTGAGAAGAAGGAAGCCCACTTGTCCATCGGGGGCCCCTCTGCCCCCCACTGTCCAGGCACCAGCAGAAGCTCTGCTGGAGGACGGAGCCAGGCTGGGATGGGACACACCCAGGCTGCCAGTTCTCCCCTGGAGGTCGAGCCTACTGCTGGCTCTGGAACGCCCTTTCTCTTCTCCTGAATTACTTGTTTCCAAGGCTCGGCGCTCCTTTCCTGGGCCCAGGTCTGCTCCCTCAGCACCCTGTGTCTCTGCCACCACAGCGGTGGGGGCGGCTCCTCCAAACAGCAGAGAACAAGAGAGACAGCGCCGTGAGCAGGCATCCCTCATGTGAACGGATGGATGCAGATCTTCCCAGGAGCTGGCCTGCTGTGTGTCCTCGGACAGGTCACTGACCCTCTCTGAGGCTTGGATCCCCACCCGTGAAGGGAAGACGCTGTATCTAATATCTAATAGACAAGACATGTGTAGAGGGTCAGGCTCAGACCACAGACGAGTGGAAACAAAGGATCACTTTCGTTGTTTTTATTGTTCATTGTTGCCATTGCCTTTGGCTGGGGTCGGTATTTTTATCCCAAAGGGAACTCTCTTGACTAAGGTTTTGTTTTCCCCGAAGGCCCTAGTTGGCGTGTGAATGTACTTGGGGGCAGTTATTATCTCACTCCAGGCACCGTTGGGAGAGAGAGCTGTGACGACTGTGACTCGCGGGCCCAGCACTGCACAGCTCGCCGGACAGTGTCCCCACAGTCTGTCACTTCATCCTCAGGGAACTCCAGCAGACACAGGACACACGGCTGTCAGCCTGCGGCCCCAGGAGGGATGCATTCGCCACCCCCCACACTGGCTTTCTCTCCCCTCTGTGCTGCAAGGGTAGCCCCCCATCCAGCACCCCCCACCAGGGGACCATGACACCTGTAGTCCTTCCCAGCTCAGAAAACAGGTGCTGCGGAAGACATGTTTTCCGAGGAATGTTGATGCTGGGTGTGCTTTTTCTCTCCCAAAAGTTCTGGGGTCACACACACTTGGGAGCCCCCTTCCCACTGTCCTACTCCAGAGCCTTCAGCCTCAGGCCACAGATGTCCCTAGATGGAGAAACCTGGTGTGCTGTGCCTAGGCTGAGCATGTCCCAGACTCTGCCCTGGGGTATTCCCGGTCCTGCCCCCCAGTGATGATCGCCTTTGGGAACTGACTCTGCTCCCCACTTCCCACAGCAGCCAGCCTTCCCTGCACCTTTCATCGCTCCCTCCCCCAACCCCGGGACTGCGTTCTCTGCCGGAAATTAACTCCCCACTCCCCCCATTTGCCCCATTTGCCACTTCCGTCAAGTCTCTGCTCAAAGGTCCTGTGCCCAGAAGCCCTTCCTGACCACCTGATTTGAAATAGTGAACCCAGCCTGTGTCTGCCACACAGTTCCCTGCGGTGACTCCTGACCACCCAGCTGATGTAGGACATGCCTCTTCTCAGTCCTCCGACTCCACTCCGTAGAATACAAGCTTTACGAGGAACGTTTCCATTTTCTTCTCCCCGGTTTTCCCAGTGCCTGGGACAGTGCCGGGCCCACGGCGGGCATTCGGTGAACGTTTGTCAGGGCAACGAATGGGTGGTGCTGGAGCAGCCACGTGAGTGTCGCTCGGCACCTTCCCGGCCACAGGCATCTGGCACCCAGACCCCAGGGCTGGCTCCTTCCAGGCCCGGCTCGCTCTGCCCTGGACTACCTGCGTGGCCACTGCACCCCTCATCCCAGTGCCGCTCACCACGGTCTTCTCGGCCAGGGCAGTCTGTACTGAATGCATAGAGCTCCCCTCGGAAGGTGCTCTGACCCCTTCTATCGGCTCCATGCCCCCCTGAGCACGTGCCCCTAACACGTGGTACAGTTCACTCACCATTCCCGTCGAGGGTCTCTCCCTGCACTGGAACGCAGCCTCCACCAAGAGGGAGAGTTTTGTAGGCTGTTTGCCTAAAACAATGTCTGGCCACAAGAGGAGCTCAATTTATATTTCTTAGATGAACGGATAATGTAAACAAAGCCCATTCCCCCCACCCCAGAGCCCTAGGGGACTCAGAACTCATGGAAACTGAGCCCCTACCCCATGGTGGAATTTCCACTCCCCACTCTCAGTGAGGAGCCAAATACACAGGGGGGGAAATCCCTCGACACTCCGGGCTCCACTGAGAGGCAGGCATGTGCGTGGAGCACGAAGCACAGCGTCCGACACGGAGCAAGTGCCCGACAGACACGGGTGCTTCTCTTTCCTGGGGACTCAGAGCGCGTGGGGGGCGCGGCTGCCTGAGGTCCCGGAGACAGTGCACGAGTCAGTTCCGTGAGCGCTGCAATGGGCCACACTGTGTGCGCCCCCTAATTCCTTATGTTGAAGTCCTCACCCCCAGGACCTCAGAATGTGGCTGTCTCTGGAAATCAGGTCTTTACAGAGGTCATTAAGGTAGAATGAGGCCGTTGGGGTCCTGAGGGCCCTAATGCAGCATGGCTGGTGTCCTTATCAGAAGGGGAGACTAGGACACGGACAAACACAGAGGGACGGCCACGCAGGGACACAGGGAGAGGACAGCTGTCTGCACGCCAAGGGGAGAGGGGACCTCAGAAGGAACCCACCCCGAGGATATTCGATGACCCCGGGCTGCCAAGCCTCCAGCACTGTGAGAAAGCGGATGTGTGCTAAGCCACGTGGTCTGGTGTTTCGGGATAGATGGTGGCCTCAGCGGACGATGGGCTGATTTTTTACTTACTGAGCTGCCCTTTTCCGAAGGAAGACCTTGGGGCTCAGAGAGGGAGGAAGCCAGCTGGCGTCTGAGCCTACCTGTAGCTTCCAAACCCCAGTCATTTGCGCCGCACCTGTCACGGCTGGAGCCAAATCCCGCCGGATGTGGGAGCGTGCAGAGGAGAAGCTTTGCTGGGATGTTTGACCAGGCCTCACCCCACACTCTGCTCCCAGAGGCTTCCGAAGTGCCACATCCTCCTCGGAGCAGTCTCCCTCCCTGAGCAGCCCTTTCCATCTGTGTGGGAGGGGGCCTTTCTCTCTGTGAGCTTTGAGGAGGGGCTCTGCGGGCCTCTCCCTGCACCCACTCCAGAACAAACTTGCAGGGCCTTCTCCTCTGGGCCTCAGGGTGACTGGGGAAACCAGAGCTCCCGGGAGCGGGAGCGGCGGCGGCAGGAGTAAATTCCGAAAGTGTTTACCCTGAGAATTCCAGGCCTGATTTACGGCCTCCTCCAGACAGCCCTGGGCTCGCAGCCGTTCGGGTCGCCCTAACCAGAGCAGCGTCTGCAGGTCCCAGAACAGAAACACCTGCAGTTGGGAGAGGGTGTGGTGGCCGAGGGGGCGGGCAAGGGGCCCAGATCCTCCAGGCTCCCAGTTCCCTTCCAGCTCCCTCCCTCCTGCTCTTACTGACTCCCAGTTGAGATGGGATGTAAACCCCATTAGGCCCCAAAGTCACTGACAGCGATTTGTAGCGCCAGGTAGAACACCCATAAACAAACCCAATTAGAAGGGACCTCTGCCTCATTAGATAATGATGCACAAAGGGCCAGCCCATCACACCACCAGGTCTGCATCCCTGGGGAAATGCCCCAGGGTTCAGTTACTTGGGGGCAAAGACACTGGTGCCTTTTGAGAACTTAGCAGCGCAGGAGTATCACAGGGACCCCTGGGAAGGGGAGCAGAAGGAGCGGGCAGACCTGGACGTAAGCCCTGGCTCCCTGTGTGCAGTGGGGCAGTGGGGCAGGGTGTGCAAGCTCTCACAGTGACTGGGAGTGCTCGGGGTTGGGGATGGGGATCTTATGCAGATAGGCACACAGTCGGTCCTCATACCAGCAAGCCCCTCTTTCCTGGCACAGTTCCTTTTAGGAGCCTCATTCTCCCCCTCTCCCAGTGAATGTTGTTGTCGATCAATTGATTGGCGATCCATTCACTCATTCATTCACTGCTCAGTGAGCTGATTCCTCAGTTCAAGTGCACTGGCTGTGTGCCGCCGGGCGCTGGGGCCGGGTTAGAGCCTGGGCAACACTCCGAGTATGCGCTCTCTCTTTCATGATCCGGATGCTCTGTCTGACTGCAGCGGGATGGATGGTTCCTAACGGGCGGAGTGATGCGGGAGAGCAGAGCAGGCAGCTCCCCGAGTGTCTTCGTCCCCACCCCGGATGGCGCCTGGTGCACGATCAGCGGGTAGCTCCCTCTGGCCATATTGATCGTGTTCACTGTCATTTGCTCCCGCTGGAAGGCGAGCGCATGAGAGGCAGGGCTTCGTCCGTTCTGCTCACCGAGGCGTCCCCAGGGCCTCGAGCAGCGCCAGTGCGGCAGGCGTCAGCAACTATTGGTTGGATTAGTGGGCGGTGTTGATGATAACTCATGGGCAACCTTCGCGGCCAGAGTGTTCGCATCCGGTCCTCTTCCACGTCAGGAGGTCCTGGGCCCAGCCGCTCTCCTTCCTAACGCCATCTCTACAGCACGAAATGCCCTGCCGGTGATTTCAAAAATACGTTCAGCTCTGAAAACCTTTTAATTGACTTCGTCCCTTCTCTGAGCCCTTTCCTTTGACTTTCCTTAAATACCTGGCCTGGCCTATGCACCACAAGGAGTCTTTCTGAGCGCTTACTAAAGCTCCTCCCAGGAATCCTGCCTCGACCACACCCCTTCTTCCAGACCACTCCTACCTGCCATCACAGACCCCGCCCATCCCTCTTCCGCTCACTGACTTCCTTCCATCTACTTACCAGCCCACCCATCAACCTGTTCACCCATCTACCAACCTCTCACCTGTTCACCCATCTACCTGTCTGTTTGTCTATCCATCCCACCCACCCACCACCCACCCATCCATCCGTCCACCCATCCATTCTACTACTGCCACTTCTGACTTCCCCGGAGCTGCACCTGTATTCGTGTCCAATACAACAGAATAAAAAAATTAGGATACCTGAGGATCCTCTGTCTACGTCCTTTATTCCTCCAGGGGTATCTGAAAAGTAACAGTTGATTTGTCTCTAAGTCCCTGCTCCCTACCCCTGGCGCCCAGTCTCAATGAAATTCCTCCACTGAACCTTTTCGATGGAGGTTAAAGTCCCCTCCCGCCCCTCCCCCTCCAGTTTCCACCACGTCATGAAAGCACTCTCATTGTTATTGTGAGTTTCCGGTTCACCCAGAGGCGGTCCTGGTTTGTTCTCCACCAAGTAGGCAGGTGGGTGAGGCGGCTGCCTGTGATCCTGGGGGGCTTCTAGGAGGAGGGAACATTCCTGAGGTCTGAAATACCTCCCCTTGCAGGTAGCGTCGTGAGCCTGAAGCTGGGAGAGGCGGGAGGCATTCACAATGATCTGAAGCTGATGTCAGGGCAGGTTTTGCCCCTACTCTGCCCTGGGGTTGGTAGGGAACATCTGGGGGTTGGGGTTGGCTGTGTTTGAATGTCAACAATGAGTACGGTATGGGGACATTTCTGTTAACAAAGAGAGAGAGAGAGAAAGTGGCTACCATGTGCTGCATAGCTCTACCGACTCCCAGAAATCACTCTACAATAGACACAGGAAGAGAGTCTCTCTTTCTCAGCTAAACACGAGATGAAAGAAGGCTTCCTGTCGCAGAGCTGGTATTCTCATTTAAGCGAGTGAACCATTCAAAAGACAGATGCAGGTCCCTGCGATGTAACTCCTGACTCGGGGGACTGGAGTCCGGCCCTCTGGGGTGTCCCTCCACCACCTTCACAGCGGCACCCCCACTGGCCCAGTGGATGATCAACTTTGAGGGCAATTTCAGGCTGTGTGCAGTGAGCACTTTAGAGAGAAGCCCTTTCATGGGACTTAGCTCGGGACCAAGCCACACAGACCAGCCCGTGGGAAGAGGTCTAGTGCTGGAAACTGCTCCTGCGGGGTCCGCCTTCCGGTCCCCCCTGCCCGTGGGGTCCAGGCCGCTCCCTCTGTTCCCACAGCCGGAGCTGATGATTGCAAGCCTCTTCGGGGAGACTGGACACAGGCGTCTGTGTTCCAAACACCACTCCCCTCCTGGTGCTCCCTTCCCTCAGCCCCCGCTCGTCCTCCCACTCTGCTGGGCTGTTTCGGTCTTCCGGGCTCGCTGACCACCACCAAAAACTCAGCTGATGCGAACGCTCCCCTTTCGGACAGAAGAGGAGGGGACGGAGACAGGGCGGCGTTTGCCCTTTGAGAGCCCACATCTTCCCCTGATCCCATAGGGGGACAGCCTCCCTCAGCAGGACATTTGTTTGCAGAACTTTCCAGAAAGGCCCGCAGCAAACCCTTTAGAGGATTCTCACAGACAGGGCTTCTCTGGGGGGGAGCAGACTTCTCTCCCGGAGCTAAAGCCACAAGCCTTCTTTGCTGGGGCCAGGTGTCCCAGCGGTCCTCTCGGATGGGACGTCCTGAAAGGTAGCCTCATGCCGGACAGGCAACTCTGTGAACACACTTATGTGTCGCCATCAGCACTGTCATGTTAGCCTCCCTCCTCACTGTCCTGGTTCCCCTCTCGAACGTCCTGTTCTTCAGCATAAACAGAATTCTCTCTCCTCTCCCTTTTCCTGGTCTTCCATTCTTAAACAAACATTACTGGTAAGTATGGGTTCTTACTGACTGGGATGTCTATCTGTCTTAAGTCTTTCTAAGCATCTTGCCTCCCTCCCCAAGCAAAGCAGTTGTCTTGATAAGAATTTCCTTGGCTTTGTGAGCTGGGGAACCTCAGTCCCTTGGCAGAGGGGGGCTCCCTCTCTGCTGGGGTGCAAGCAGGCACTGGGGTGTGGCTGTGTTTCTGGGGAAAATTTAAATTTAAATCGGCCACAAGAATGAAGGCAGTAAAAGTGCCAGAGATGCCTTGCCTTTGAGGTTAAAAGCCTCTTGTGTCGGTATTAGTGCTTCTGAGCCACAAGCAGTAAAGTCTGCAGAAATGTATTTTCACGGGCAGGAAATCCCCAGGCTAAAATTTAAATGCTCCACCCCAGTGCACTCCTCAGCCAGGCTTTTGAAAGCCAAGATGTGAGATGAAATCACAGATCACTTTCAAATACGCTTATTCCTCTTGCGGGGGAGGGGGGTGTCTCCACCGAATTCTTCAGATTCTCCAGCAAAAATGTCTGTGCTGAATTAGCACTCTGTCCCCACCCCACCCCTGCCCCTAACTCCGGCAACTTTCCAAGTATGTCTTCTCTTTCCCTGAAAAACTGGACCGTCTCTCTGCCCGTCCATTGTGCAACTCAGGCTGGCCGTTGGGAAAGGCTGTAATTACCGAAAGTATCAGAATAGCGTCCTTGCTGCGGATCCGCGGTTGTCAGCGCATAGCTCGGTGAACGGCAGCCCGTCCTCACTCCTCCCACGCCCCAAACCATCCAGCGCTAATGCGCCGTTCCACACTGAGTGAAATGCTTGTGGAAATGCTTGTGGTTGACAACAAAAGAAAGGTCTTAGGAAACATACTCTGCAAAACATGTACTTTCCTTTGCCAGATGTAAGGGGTGTGTTGGGTCAGCCATGGCTGTGGCTGGCTTGTAGTTCTCAGGTCCTACACAAGAGGGCGCTTTGGTATCCCATTGCACAAGGCCCTGAGGCTTCCGGGGTGTGTGTGTGTGTGCTGTGGTGGGGAACTGGGGCGGGGAGGGGGACTTCTAGTAAAAGTATTTCATACCCGGGGCCTGCTTACTTTTGGCAAAATTGCTTCTGACCACAGTGAAGAACAGAGAAAGTTATATTTTGCAGATTCCTTGTCTTACTTCCATACTCAGCTTGCATGGGATTTTGTGGCCACATGGCCCAGTCTCTTAGAGCTCATGTCCTGTAAGGAAGGAACGGGTGCTGCTGGTTCACTGGGCACAGAGTCCATGGTGGGCAAAACTAGGACACGGCTAATGGCGGTCATCCTGTCTCAAAACAAGCCCTGCCGGCTGCCCAGTCTTCCCTCCCATCTCGCTAAAGCCATGGTCCCACCCAAACCCCACCTCCCGCCTGGCTTTCTGAGGTCGAGCCAAGCCAAGCTTTGAGAGGAGAAAAATAATAAACCTGATTAAGTTGATTCCCACTGAGATATAAATTAATCACACTGCCCCTGCCTTAGCCTTGTCAGAATTAAAATAAATGAAACAAAACTTAGTGTGAAAGAGAACACCCAGTTTAGACTGTAAGTAACAAGATTCCAGCCCTGGTCAAGTGAGGTGGCTAAAAGTTTTTATGTCAGGTGGTAGATGTGGGTTCAGACCCAGAGCTTATCCCAAGGTGACTTGGAAACAGTCGTTTTTCAGTAACGTCCCCAGTAAATATTTCTGGAGTGGCTACCGCGTGCAAGGCACCAGGGATGTAGTAATGGGCAAAGCCAGACAGGACCCCTTTCCCGGGATCTGTGCTCGAGGGCAGACAGACAGAGATCAGTCACAGAAACGCACGTGACTCCACAACTGGGGCAAATGCTACTGTGGCAGTTCCTAGTGACGCTCTCCAAAGAGTGTGTCCCCCATCCCTTGTCAAACGCACGGCAGGACCGCACTTTCCTGTCCCCTTTGAAGTCACACGTGCCCATGACGCGCTTTGGCCCAGGAAATGTGATCTTAAGGGTCATGTGTCTCTGTGATGAGTGAGCGGAAACTTTAAAGCCAGTCACCATTTGCTACAGTCCCTCCTCACCAGGCATGTGCGGGGATGAAGCCTCTAGTAGGCCTGGGTTCCAGAGTGGCCATGACCAGTTAACCCTGCCCCCCACCCTCTGCCAGCCCACATTGAACACGCAGCAGGAGGGAGAAATAAACCTTCAGCAAACCACTGAACTGAAGGGCCTGTTTGTTACTGTAGCAGAGCCTGGCCTATCCTGATGGATACAGCTCCCCGGGGCAGGTGCACAGTGCTATGAAAAGGGCAGTAGGGGCGTGGGCTGGGTTGGGGAGGCTGGGAGAACGTCTTTGAAGATGGAACAGCTGAGCTGAGATCTGAGGTGGAAGGTGGGGCCTGGAGGAAGAGCAGTCCAGAATCTGACCGGGGGCAGAAGTGTTGATGGGAGAAGTGGATGGACTGACCTCTCTGAGCTAATGGGCAAAGTGGGGCTGATAGATTTATTGAGAGGAGGAGCAGTCCCAGAGTGAGGGCACCCAGCCTACGCCTGGCGTGCTGGAGGCACTCCATGTGCAGGGATAGCTGTCACTTCCACGTGCCAGGGACCGCGCGAAGGGCTGTGCGTGTATGCGCTCACTGGCAAAACTGGAATTCGAATCCAGGGTCTGATTTCCTGCTTTTCTGGTCACTGTTATTGTTATAGCTGTGGGTGTAAGTCCTAAAGGCAGGGGGCCTTTCTTTCTCCTAAGGAGCTGTGTCAGGAGCAAGTCATCACCAATTTAAAGTCCTGTGTGTGACGATGTACAAGCACCTGTAAGGCCCGTGTCAGTTGACCATGGCCTGATGATGCCATGTGACGACCAACCACAGACTTCCACAGCGTTCAGCCATCACGTTTATTTCTCACAGTGGGTGGTTCTCCAAGGCAGCACTGGCTCAGCTGGGAGGTCCTGTGTCTAGCTGAGTGGGGCTGGGCGGCCCATTTTTGGTTGTCTCTGACCAGGGAGGTATACGAGGCAGCCAGGGCTGCATAACAAAGGACCCCAGACAGGGTGGCTTAAACAACGGAAGTTCATTTTCTTCCAATTCCAGAGGCTGCAAGTCTGAGATCAAGGTGTGGGCTGGCTGGCGTCTCCTGAGGCCTCTGTCCTCGGCTTGCAGATGGCCATCTTCTCCCTGTGTGCTCACGTGGTCATCCCTCTGCAAGTCTGGGTCTCCGTCACCTCTTCTGATAAGGACACTGGTTAGACTGCACTAGGGTCCACCCGTGTGACCTCATGTTAACCCAAGTACCTCTTTCAAGACCTTTTCCCTATAGGCAGCCCATGTAGTTCATTGCTAAATGTTTCTCTTTTCTGAGTTCGAAGTGTGACATGTGCTCCCTAAACAATTCGGCAAATTGGACGAATCCCGTATAAAATCAAAAGCCGAGATCCCACACCTGCGAGTTCTCTTTAAGCAAAGTTCTCTCTACACTGCAAGGCCTGAGTAAGAGCTGCCTCCCTCCCCACTGTGTTCCCACGGCCCGGGGCCGCGTCTGGGCCACAGCAGGCACCCAAGTGTGGCTGAATGAGTGAACCCCCTCTGTCACAGCTGTCTTACCACATGGATTTTTGTGCCATAAGATGAAGAGAAAGAAGGAGATGGAAATTTTGGGAGAGAGGAAGGCAAAATTAAGTTGAAGTGTGACAGTGATTATACCCTAAAGCGGCCAGCAGATTTGAGCTCTGGCCCGCTCGTCAGTTCCCTTTCTCTCTGTGAAAGGACACCGGGCGTGTCATTTTTCCACCCACGTCACGTGAGTGAGTGGTTCCACTGAGGTGGTGTCTCCTCCGTCCTCTGGCAATACCCAGAGTGGCTTTCTTCAAACTCTGAACCAGGTGACTCCATCAGGACATCAGGACACTGGGACCATGTGAAGCTGGGGCTGGCAGCCCGATGGCCTCTCTCCGGGACAGCAGTACCCCCTCCCCTTTCCCTTTGTCACTCAGGTGTTCACCGACTGTTGGCACCCGTAGTGGATGGCTTGCAAGGACGCCCCCCGACGACCCTCACCTCCTCTGTAAGCCCCTCCCTCGAGTGTGGGCTGGACCCAGTGGTGCCCTGCTAACATTAGAACATGGCAAAAGCAATGCAATGTTATCATGTCTCAGGTTCTAAAAGACTGGTTTCCGTCTTGTGAGCAGATTCTTTTGATTCCCTTCTTGTCCTTAATGAAATCAGCCAGCACATGGGAGAGGCCCATCCTCAGCAGGAATCAGCTGGCGTGGGAGACAGGTCCATGTGGCAAGAAACTGAAGGTGAGGGACTGAGGCCTCAGTCAGCAGCCGTGGGGACCCGAACGCTGCCAACACCCACTGAGCGAGTGGCTCCTTCCCCAGTTGAGCCCTCAGATGAGACCGGAGCACCTGGTCCAGCCCTTCGGTCCATCCGGTCAAAGACTTCATTAGGCAGAGTGTCCAGCTAAGTTGGGTTCCTGACCCACAGAAACCAGGGGATAATGAATGCTGTTCTTTCAGCCTACTAAGTGTTAGGTGATGTGATGTGTGGCAGTGGATAACTGAGACAGCACCTACTCTGCGTTGCTGCCTTGGATACTGAGTACAGGTCCCTTGCATCCATTTCTCCCCTCCCATCATCTTCCCCCCACCCCGCTCTCCCACAGGGGATAGACGGGTACAAACTGCGTTTCCCAGATTGCCTCGCTGCTAGGGTAGGTTCCGCTGGCGAGAGGTGCAGTACAGGAGATGGGAAGCAGACTTTGTTCTGTGGCAGCTGACGGGCAGGCCCAGGCAGACGTGAGCTCTCGCAACATCCACACTCCGTGGCCCACTCTCAGCTGCTCGGTGTGGGGTGCAGGCAGGGGCCTGCTGGGGCATCGGCAGGGATTTCCCACCATTTCTTAAATTCAGAATCCAAGCAGCAGTGAGGTGACCTTGAAGCCAGAAGCCCAGGGGCAGCCCCATAACGTCCACTCCTCTAGCATCCACGGATTTTGTAAGCACCCGTTTCCCCATGCTGAATGCCTTTCTGCTGAAAATACCTAGACACCTTTTTGTTTCCCACACCGAGCTCTGCTGATACAGTTGCTTGCTGCTCAAGATCCTGGGCCACAGGTGAACCTGACGTAATTCAGACCTCAAGTTGCCCCTGCTCTGGTGATGGGGACAGTGATGTGGCCAGTATTTGAGCACATAATGGCCCTGTCTCTTAGCCCCTCCTCAGGGGCAGGGTTACTGTGGAGTTAACAAAGACTAGGAGTCAGTGTCCCTTGCTTGCATAGGCCCCTTCTACAGCCCTGAGAGAGGTCTTGCAATTTTGTTTTTATAATTTTGTGGAGGTTTTTTTCTTAATGAAGAACTCCTCTGGATTGTATAAGCTCCTGGCCCCTCAAGGCCTGGATCAGGCCCCGGCTCTGGGGAACCTCACCCACTCGATGGCTCAGCCCACCAGCCTCGTGGTGGGAATCTCCGCTCCCATAGGCAGCCAGAGCTGAGCGCCACAGCCTTACTCCGGGCTGGACGTCACCTCTGCTTGTCCCTCTGGCACTTGCAGCTCAACTCTGTTCTTTTGCCCAAACTTCCCTTCACTTCGGAGGTTCTCTTTGGTTGAATGGTATCACTGTCCACCATGGATCCAATCCAGGCACTTGGGGGGCATCACTCGCTCCCCCTTCTTGGTCCTACCTCATCCAGGGGACCCACATACTGTAGAAAATGTATGAGAATGAGAATAAGTGAAAACAAGCATATTTGGAAATTCTGTCATCAGAAGGGTGGTCTCAGAGGGAGGATCTGCCTGGACCCAGTCAGAAAACCTGACAAAGGTCAGGGGGAGCCTGCAGAGTGACCCCAAGTCTGATCCTCACAGCAAAGTCAGCGAGAAAGGGAGAACGAGTATCATCAGGTGAGTATCCAGATGAAACTAGGACGGGACCCAATGACAAGAAGGAGCAGATGATGACTGAGAATTAAGGCTGGGGGATAAGCACGGCCCAGAGGCCCCCTTTTCTGTGGCACCTGCTCCTTACAGGGCAGAGTCTATATGTAGGCCCCCTAAAGCAGATCCTGAGACAAGGATTTGACTCAAGTAATTGATTTGGGCAGTGATGCCAGGAAGCTCAGGCAAGGAGAGGGAAGGTGAGATGGGCAGAGGAGGAAGGCCATAAAGGGGTGAAGTGGGCAGATCCCCACAGTGGGCAGTGGGGCCCGATCCCCAGGAGGCTCTGAGAGAGTGTGGGGAGCACACCAGCATTGCCCCATGGGGGGCGGGGAGCCTGGGGACTTAACCCTCCAGCGCTTGTCCTTCCTTGGCTCAGGCTGGCTCCTGGAGGGTCTGCTCACCGTCCAGTGCCCCCTGCTGGCCCTGTTTACAAGCCAGCTGAGCCCCGGCCACCATAGGGCCAGGAAGCCTTTGGTTTGTTGGAGGAGAGTCTGCAGTGGCCTCCTGGGTTGAAGTGCTATGGCGGGGGGTGGGGGCATTGAGGGCATTCGTGGTGGGGACTATCTCTGTTGTCTGAAAGGCCATGTACCTTCTCCTAGGTGCATCCAACCTTTGACCTGCCTGGTGGGGACTGAGGGGGACTCGGCCTGCTTTTGGGTCATGGAGCAGCCAGCAGCAGGAATGGTGCAGACCGAGGAAAGGGCTCCCAGACTCTGAGATTAAATTTAAAAGCTGACACTGCAGGTTGACAGCCATGTGACCCACGGGCAAGTCCTTTGTCCTACTAAATCAGGGATGACAATAGTCCCTACTTTGCAGGGCTCTTTTGAAAGTTACAACAGCCCCCGCCTTCCCTATGCGCTGGCTGCTGAATGGCCACAGGGCTCGGTGGATTCTGCCGGCTGGAGGTTTCCCTCCCCCCAGCCCTGACCTTGGCCTGGGGGCTTCCCCCAGCTCCCAGTCCTTGCTTCCGCTCAGCTCCACCATTCTTCACCCACTCCTGTCCAGAGCCTCTTTTTCAGGGTGAGAAGTGCATTCTGTGCAGGCTGCGGGAGTCGATGCGGTCACCCCTCCGAAGGGCCCTGGCTGGCAGAGCTCCCGCCACTGTGCAATGACAAGCGAGCAGGAGGCCCCCGTGGCCGGGCAGCCCGACAGCCCTTCCTCCAGAGCTGCCTGTGAAGTGCCCAGCGCTCCCGTGGAAGCTCTGCAGGGGGGAACGTCCCGGTGGGCTTCCGGGCACCCCGCCCCCTCACACAGGTGTTGAGACATGTCCTCCATACTCCAGGATGGCTTCAAAACACCTTGGCTGGCCCTGGAATGTGTCCTTTCTCCCCAGGACCCACACTTCTACAAGACTGAGCAGCCCTTGCGTGTTCTTCAGGAGGCTCAGAGAGGTTCAGGGACTTTCCGTAAGTCACACAGTTAGTTAATGATCGCATCTGGGGGTGTGAGAGAGCTGCAGAGCCCAGGGGAGGGCCACACTCACCTGAACCCGCCTTCCCGCCACTTGGAGGAAGCGTGAGAAGTCGAGTGGGAAACGCTGTACCCTGTCCCACGAAGGAGTGGTCAAGTGGGATCAGGCTCTGCTTGTCCCTGCAAACTGTGGGAGCCAGTGGGAGAAGGAGCCCTGTGCGTGAGCCTGGAGGCAGCACGCACAGGGTCAAACCCAGCTTCCTGGACTCCAGGCTGTGGGGCCTGCGGTGAGTCACTAAACCTCTGTGCCTCAGTTTCCTCATCTGTGGCATTCTTATACTTCTTTCACTGAGCTGAGAGCTCAGATCAATGTCTGGGACGCCAGAGTCCCAGTCAATGTGGCCGTAGCCATCATCAGTGTTCTCACCACTGTCGTCGTCTCCTCCACGAAGGTTCACGCAAACACGACATCAAATAAAGGCTCAGTGACTGGTGGCAATGACGATCTTTGTTGTCCTCGACATCGTTAAACCTGGCAGTGGCTTCCTGGTCCCCCGGGGATGCTGCCCTGGAGGAGTGGGGTGCGCGTGGCCTGGAGTGGAGGTGGGTAGGTTCTCGTGGCACCACGTGTAGTTCACAGGCCAGACGTGGGGCATGGGCCAGGGCTGTGGGCGCTATAATCTGGATTCTCTGCTGCCAGTTCAGACACCACCCAAGGGATAAAGAGCCTCAGGAACCCTAAAGGGAGGGAGGGGCAAGGCAAAAAGGGCTGGAGCCACCTCACTGTGGTCTTCAGCCCATCACTGCCCCTTGTTCACACCTCCGTTCACTTGAAGGGGTGGAGGTATATTGAGCTGACTGGCCCCCCTTAGTTGTCCATCTGTACATCCATCCACACACCCATGCGTCTATCCATCCATCCATGTGTCTCTCCTATCCATCCATCCATCCATCCGTCCATCCACCCATCTACCCATCTGTCCATCACCACCTCCCCCCATGCACCCATGCACCCATCCTTCCATCTGTCTCCCCTTCTATCCATCCACCCAGGCTGTCAACCCCTCATCCAACCACCACGCACCTCTCTTTCTAACCAGCCATCCACCCACCAGCCACCACCCATGTGCCAGGCCCTGGACTGGACCTCAGGAAACAGATGAAGACATATGAGTGTCCCTGCCTGTCAGCTCGGACAGGTCGAAGGACAATTTTAAGGTGAGAACTGGCTGCTCAGTGAGTGTCCGATGGAAGGAAGGAAGGAAGGAAGGAAGGAAGGAAGGAAGGAAGGAAGGGGGAGGACTCCCCATGAAGGCCACAGTCCAGGCCAGTGTGTCGGGAGCTGCTGCACACAGGTGCGCTCCGAGGCCCCCCCTTCTGCCACGGGAAGTGCATGGGCTGCAGTTAACTTCCTCCAGCGAGGAGAGGCGGGTATGGAGCCTCATTAGCCTGATGAGTTCCTGAGCCGGTGGATTTGTGTAATCTTGTTTTCCCTCAGCTGGCTTCCCAGGACGCCGTGTGCTGGCACCGCGGCCCCCACAACTTCATCCAATTCCCCGAGCCAGGCAGGCACCCTTGTTGTCTGAGCCTTGTCTGCTCCCCTGGGGACCCGCAGATCACCCACCACTCTGTGCTCGAGCCTGGCCAGCACGTCCGCCCCCTCGGCCTCCTCTCGCCTCTCTCCTGCGTCCAGTGAAGTGGGGTGAAGCCCCCAGCCCCCACCCCACTGTTGCCGAGACACCTGTGGGCCCACACGGGACGGAGAAGGGAGAGGGACTCATGTTCCATGAATGTCCCCATGTGCCAGCAACGTCATACCCCCCACAGGCCCATCCTCCGGCTGCTGCGTGGGCAGCCCCTCCAGGGTAACTTCAGAGACATTGGGGGTCCCCCGGACGGCAGGAGATGGAGCAGCGGGAGGGCACTGAGTGGGGATCGTCCGCCCGGGCACGGGTCCTGGCCCCCCACTCCGTGGATGGGAAGACCTTGTACGGTCTCCTTGTCTCTGGTTTCCCATCATAAGCCCTACTCTCGAGGGTCAGGAGGAGGAAATGAGGTGACAGCACATAGTAGGACCTACGAAGTGTTGGTTTCCCTCTTTCCCATTCACTTATTCACTCATTCGCTCAATGGTTTGGGACTTAGGAGCTCCCAGGCCTGGTAGTGGAACAGTGATGGGACATAGGTGGGTGGCCTTCCCCTCGTGAGAGTCACTAACTGGCTGGAATGACAGACACTAGATTATACTACTAGTTTAGTAGTTGCCAGTGTGGTAAGCACTAGCAGGGCAAATCTATAAGTAGTGAAGAGAGCAAACGGAGGCGGGGCCCACCCTGTGGGGGGCGGTGTCCTGGGACAGGCCCTCAGGGAGTCTCCTTAGGGACATCAGTTTTAAGCAGAGACTCACCTGCAGGTCGAGGGGGGTGCCCCTGATGAGGGGTGGGCATTGGGACAGATGGGGGCGTGCTGTACCGGAGGCGCGGCCTGTGCAGTGCTGGGAGGTGACAGAACGCCGGGGCGGTGGGGAGCTGTGTGCGAGAGAGCTTCCCCACCCAGGACTTCCCCGCCCCCCGGCCGGCCCCCAGTGGGGCCGAAACGGCTGCGGGGCAGCCTGAGAACCAGATCTCAGGAGAAAGCCCCATTTACACTCTCCCAGTGGAATCGTCTGTTTATTCCGATGGCCGGCACCATCCCCTGGGCCTTGGGACAGGGGTGTTTGCGAACCATCCTTTCACTTGTCTGCGATCTGTGCTGTTAAAACCAGACACTTCCTGCCGAAACAGGACTGCCACATGGTCCCGGTGGGTTCTGTCCTAGCGTGTAAGACGGGACCTGGTGTGTCTTGTCTCCCTTCCCCGGGGTGCTCACATAACGGAGGCATGTCCCTGTTCGGTCCCCGTTGCTGTACGGTGCAGATCTTGCCCAGCCCGCTCGACAACACTGCCTGTCGGGACTGTGCCTGTCTCTGATCTGTGCTATGGGAACTGAGACCGAAGGTTTAGCAACTTGTTGAGTGTTGCCCAGCTAGTAAGAGGCGGGGTCAGGATTTGAACCTAGGTCTTAGGCCTTGAGCTTCAAGGTCGGTAAATGGAAGGTCATTCCAACAGTGGTAATTTAGTACATGCTCCAGTGACACCAGGCTTTGGGTCCTGGGCGTTACCTGGGAGTCACCAAAGCCTGGGGAGTCCCCCGGAGAGGCTGAGAGCTGTTTGGGCTCATTTCCAGAGAGGGGAAGGGTCAGAGAGTGTTTTCTAGAGAAAGTGGACCAGCACTTTGGTCTCTCAAGTTCAGCCACCGGCTCCTCACACGTAGGATTTTCGAGCTGCAGAGGACGGGTCATGACTTCAGTCTGGGACTGGGCTCCATTGTCGTTGGTGAAGCAGCCCCAGGGTGGTGAGGGGACCTGCTGGTGGCGCACGGCTGGCTGGGGGTGGGGTCGGCTGGAGTCCAGGATTTCCGCATCCCATTGAGTGGGCTTTGGACCCCAAGTCAACCACTTTGACGTCGACCCCACCAAGGCAGCCACATCCCACTGTGTGCCCTTTCTGGGTAAAATAACTGCACAAAAACCCTGCCACGAGACACCTCAGTAAGTGACGTTGCATCCCTGAGACCATTCTTGAAGGAACACTTGATCCTAGGTTTTCAGCCCCAAATCGCTCCTGTGTCCAGAGGGGCTCCACGCTGTGACTTGAACCTGGAGAAGATTGGCAGGGACAAACGCAGGAGGCCGAGTGAGGCGTCTGGGAGCATGGGTCCCACGTGGGCTCACCAGCTACGTGACTGTGGGAGAGACGGGACGCTCTCCGAAGGGAAGTGGGGGCAAACTCAGTTCCTCTCCCGTGGACCCCCTCGGTAGCCTGGACGAGTAAGTCAGTACGCTTAGACAGCAGGTGGTGAGCAGGAATCAGGGTTTTCACATGAAGGAAGATTTTTCTAAAGCGCTGATGTGATCCCACTACTCCTTTTATGAAAACCCTGCAGTGGTTTTGTAGTGTCCTCATTCATTCACTCATTCATTCATTCATTCATTCATTCATTCATTCATTCAACGCATATTGAGCATCTGGTATGTGCCAGGCACTGTATTAGGCACCAGGGACAAAACAGGGAACAAAACGGACAAATCCCTCGTCTTAAGCGTACAATCTAGTGGAGAAAACAGATGAGGAACAGGCTGAATAACCGAAATGTGTAGTACATAAAGATGACTCGGGCGTGCTTGGCTGTGTTTGGGGGCCACACAGTGCCCTTGGGCCTCGAGTGAGCAGATGGGAGTGTGAATGGTGAGCACTAGAAGCCGGCGAGGGGCTGAGCGATGTCACGCATCGCGGCTTTTACGCTGCGTGAGATGGAGAAGCCACCAGAGGATGTTGAGCGGAGGAGAGACAGGATCGGATTATGTTTTAACGGGCTCACGCTGATCGCCGGGGGGTGGCAGCACACAGCAGCGAGGACAAGGGGGGAAGCCGCAACCCCAGGTGGTATTGGGAAGGTGGAGAGCAACAGTGAGTACGACAGTCCCGTGATTTGCACTTGGTGGTGTCAGCTGACACACTCCTGTTGTTTTGTCACTGTGGAGTGGGAGCTCACATTCAAGGGACACGCTACAGCTGGGGCTGAGGGGTGAAGCATTTCCGGGGAGAGTTTGCACGGGCCCAGAGACCCATCCTCGTCAACACGAGGCTTCTAACTTAATGTCTAAAACAACCAACAAATACTGGTTCGTGGTAATAGGGAGCCTGGCCTTGGAGGTTAGTTCCCCTGCTTGAATGTTCTGCAGCCCCATGGCGAGGAGCCGCTAACAGGAAATAGGGGTGCGGACCAGCCAAGGGGGTGAGCTCTTGAGGACGGTGGGGCTGAGAGAGGCTAGCGGGCTGGTCAGCTCCCGGGGCTGGTGATATGTCACGTGCCTAAGTTCAAGGTGTACGACATGTTGATTTGATACGTTTGGATTTTGTGATCTGATTACCACCAAGGCGTTAGCCGGGAGGTGTCGTGTCTTGGTCCTTAGTATTGGGAGCGTACGCTGTACGCTTTGGGGAGCCTGAAGAGCCTGCCCTGGTGTGGACGTGACTTCTTGGCGTCCGACACAGGAGGAGGGTGGACGTCTGATCTCTTCTTTGCTGTGTGAGCAGCGCAGTGGGCTGAGCCCACTCTGCTCAGAAATGAGCCTCTTACCCTGTGGCTAAATGCACGCCCACATCAGTGGAGAGGAGGCCCGGGTAGCCCGTTTGATCTCCGTGGAGAGCTGGCCCGGGCTGGCATTTTGACATTTGGAAACAGTGAATACAATTACCCATCTGTGGACCAAAAGGGATTTTTTTTTCCTTGAAGGGAATTGAAGGTATTTTGCCCGTGGTAGAGTTTCTCTCTAAGAGGCCCCTTCTGGTTTGAGCCCTGTGGAGGATCCTCTACGAAGTTTAATTCAAAAAAGAGAGGGGGGGGGAAGAGGGGCTGTGCCAGAAGGTTCCTCTCCCTCTGGAGCTGACCCACAGTCAGAGGAGGGTGGGAGGCAGGCCTCTCACCAGCCCTGTGGGCAGGTATGGTGATTTCATCATTGACAGATGAGGTTCAGGGGACCAGACCTGAAGTGATTGCCAAAGATCTCACAGTCAGCCAGTGGCAGGGCTGGGACACGAACTCACATATCCCGACCTCAAATTCAATTCTTTTCCCACTTGGTGCGGGCTGACTTGTGTTCCCCTAAAATCCATATGTTGAAGTCCTAATCCCCTGTATGTGACCTTATTTGGAAATAGCGTCTTGGCAGGTATAGTTAGTTAAGATGAGACCATACTAGAGTAGGGTGAGTCCTTATGAAAATAAAAATCCATGTGGAGAGACAAGGTACCACGTACAGAGGGAGGACAATGTGATGACACAGGAGACCATCATCTACAAGCCAAGGGATGCCTGAAGTCATCAGAGACCAGGAGAGACGCTTGGGACAGATTTTCCCTCACAGCCCTGAGAAGAACCAAGCCTGTGACACCTTGGATTTGGGCTTGTGCCCTCCAGAACTGTGTATTATTTAAGCCACTCTGCTATGGCAGCCCCAGAAAACTAATACACCATTTGTCATAGTAAAGATTATTGCAGTTCTTGAGGACCTACTCTATGTGGCAGTACAATTTATTGAGACTTGTGTTTTGTTTACTTCATACTTTCCCTCTCAAGACACGAGGGCACAGATGGCTAACTGTTCTCTAGTACCCATTCTCCTTCCTTTGAATAACAGAAAACTTCCTGTTTGAGTATCTGGAGACTACTTTTACCAGCTTCCCTTGCAGCTAGGTGTGGCCATGTGACCTTGTTCTCACCAATGAATGTGAGTGGCAGCCTCGTGTGCCGTCTGCAGCACTTTCCTAAGAGGAAATTGTTTGCCCGCCAATCTCTTTTCTGCCTGCTTGCAGGCTGGAATGTGGCCACAGATACCCATGGATTATCAACTCCCATCCTGTGGGCATAGAACAGCAAGACAGAAGGGACCTTAGTCCCTGGGTGACCTTGTGGAGTGAGACCCCAGCCCACCCAGGGGTGCCTGCTTCCCTGAGACAGGGGAAGAAGCTTCCCTCTTGGTGAAGCCACTGTGTTTCAGGACCATGGGGTTACAGCCGCTCAGCGTGCACACCCTAACTCATGTACGTTGTCTGCCCTCATTGTCTTTGGAGATGGCCGTGGAAGGAGCAGTTGCATGAGGTGCCCTATGAACTTCCTTTAAAAACAGCCTCCTTAGGGTGTCACTGGCATATAACAGACTGTGAAGATTTGAAATGTGTGATCTGATAGACTGTGACATATGGGTGGGCCTGTGAAACCCACGCCACCGTCAAGATGACGAACCGGCCCTGCCTCCTGGGTGGGGAGAGAAGACGTGAGTGCTGCGGAGGGCAGCTGGAGGGATGAGGACCCTGGGGCTGCGGAGCGGACAGAGCGAGTGCCGGCCTGACGCAATATTCGGAGGCTGAGCTGCAGAGGGCCCAGGAGTCAGAATTCTTAGGAGGCTCTCACGTGGTTCCCATACACAGCCAGGCTGGGGAAAACCTGGTCCCCGGCCTTCTCCCAGGAGAGGCACAGAGCACGCACCGTGCGGCCCTCCTCAACAGAGAGAACATCAGCTTCTTGTTCTGCGAAGAAAACAAGGAGAAAAACGTTGTCATTCTTCTGATTAACGGGGAAGCTGTCCAACTGGCTGCACTTGAATTATGTCCCCTGAATATTAAACTGGGGCTTCTTCAGCTTTCATTGATTTCATTGGATTGTATGGAAATGTTTTAAAAGAGGAGGGAGGGGCGGGGTGCAGGAGGATTCTGGGATGGGGGCCATTTTTGCCCCAGGCGGCGAGGCAGCACCACTTCTAGAAGGCTCAAGCAGACACGCAGTGAAAGTTTGTTTTTTTTTTTTCTTCCGGAGACTATCTGGGGTCCTGATTTATAACCAGCCGAAGGATTTTCTGGTTCTCTACTCAGAAAACGGATTCCTCGCTGCTCCGCGGCCGCTCCCTCCCCACAGCAGCAGCGTGGCTGCTGGGATATGAATTCTCGGCGCGCTGGCCAAAGACCGCAGGTGCGCACGGTCTGTCCGTGAGCTCCCCACAGCCAGAGCGGGGCTCGTTTTGTTTTGATTTGTCACAGTGAGTTCGCCAACCTGTTTGTGTTGGCCTGAAGAGAGAGCAGTGCAGTCTCCAAGAGCCGATCCTGCGAGCGGGCCCACGTGTCAGGGACGCTCACGGTGCCTGGGGCCGTCGGCCGCCCAGGTGTCCGTCTGCAGAGGCACTGGGGGCCCTCGAGTGGCCAGCACCACGGGCCTCTAGCAGAGCCAGCGATGGCACGTTGGGGAAACTTCAAGCAGAGACACAGCAGAGCGCGCAGGACCGGTGACCCCCGGGGCTGCTGGTACTCCACCTGAACTAGACACACCAGGGACAGGCTTCTGGACAGGGACGCTGCCCTCGGGCAGCTCCACAGACTGAGATGGGGCGGGCAGCACAGCAGCTGGTCAGGAAGGGCGAGGCTTGGACTCAGTGTCTGCCATCTGCTTTTCCATCCCCTTGAACCAAGGCAGACTTGCTGACCTGGCTGAGTTCTCCGGGAGGGACGAGTCCCAGAGCCTTCTGGGCTGCCTGTCTTCTGCACACTGCCTCGCAGTGTGAGGTGGGGTGACTTTCCCCTGGCCGTACCTGGCAAGCCAATGGCTTCTCCAAGTACGTGCCTGGGGCCAGAATGGAGGCTCCAGGAGGGGACGCTAGGACTCGCTAATCCCACCTGCCTTGTTCTGTGGCCAGAGTGGAAGCAGGGATGAGTGGTGGGACTTGACCCAAATCACACAGTGAATCTTGTGGAGCCGGGAAGAATTTTCAGAGTTTTAATAGCTAGTGAAGGGCCCTTTTTCATGACAACCCAAGCTTGCTCTGCAGTCCTGGGTTCTCACCAGAGCTGAGAATGAGATTTGTCTTGTGTGTTTGTTCTTCCCAAGTTTACAAAACGTAACCTATGTCTTCCTTCTTTAAATGTTACCTGGGTCAGGGTTTACATGTACCCAACTTAAAGGGTCAAATAATTTTTCAGCGCTCGTGGGAATTAACCGTGTCCTCCCTGCCCCCCTCGCTCTCTTTCCCTGGAGGTCACAAGTTTCCCCTCTTTTTTCTTTTCTCGTTTGTGATTACCTTCACGTTGGGAAATGATGTGCTCCTGCCTCTACTGCCTCATGCCCGTTTTGCCCTCTGCCGTGGAAGAACGTGGTTTAGTTTTCTTTCCTCCTCCCCTCTCTCCTTCCCTCTCCTCCCCCACCAGCCTCTGGATTTTCCAGCTTCCCGATGCATCGTAGTTGTAACTTTCTTAGATTAATGCTTGCCTTTCCAGTATTATGAGTATGATTATTTAAATGCCATTCGGACACATCAGGTATCCCACACAGTTCCACCCCTAGGCCGCCGCTCCTGCCCCAAGCAGGTCCAGGCCTCCTGCACAGTCTGGGCTCCTCCCTTCCTTCCCCAGGGTCTTGGAGATCCCTCTTGTTTCTCTCCTGGGATGGGTCCTATTTTCCTACACGCCATATCTTTTTCTTAACTGGTTTATTCCATTTTTAAAGGAAATGAAATGCACAACCTTATGAAGCTTTCTAAGAAAAAGCACACGGGAGACACATTTTTAAGGACCTGGCATGTCTGAAGGTATTCTGCAGCCATACCTGATGGGGAATGGGGCCAGGTGTAGCACTTGAGGTTAAATTACTTTGCTGCAGAGCCTGACACGGTCACGACACCTGGCCCTTTGCGTGTGCTGTCATCTCTCTTCTAGAGGAGGCTGGACCCTCTGCTCTTTGTCCCTGGTGTTCTTCTGCATTTCCATAGAGATATGTCTTGTCCAGGGTCCCCTGGGCTCCATGGTGCTGGGCACTCAGGGGCCTCTTTGCATCTGCCAACTCCTGCCTTCGGTTCTGGAAAATATTCTTGAGGGTTATGTCTTTGAAGATTTCCTCTTCTGTTTTTTTTTTTTTTTTCTCTATGGTAATTTCTATCATTCTTATATTGAACTCCCTGGACAGGGCTCTACTTAGAGCCCTTTTCTTCCATTTTTTCCCTCTGCCACTTTCCTCTATTTTTCTTTGTCGATTTCTATTTATCAAAAGCTTTAATTTTATTTCTACTACTATACAGTGTGGGGCCAAAGTAGGTTTACAGTTGTTCATATGAAAAATAACACCATAATTAAAAAATACTGATACAAGAATCAACTCTGATTTGCACACTCACAGCTGTAAACCTACTCTGGCCCCACCCTGCATTTTTAAATTCCAAGACAGCTTCTTGCCTTTTTCCCGGTTCTCTAACCATACCTTCCGTGTGGCAGCCTGTTCCGGTTTCACAGACGCGCGATCTTCCACAGTCTGTGTTCTCGAAGTTTTACCCCCAGCCCCCGGTGAGTGTCTCTGGGTGTTGTCTTCAGAGGTTCCTCCGCTGACTGGTGGCTGCCCCCCCCCCCCCGTCCCCTCCCCCTTCCCGCGTCTCTGCGATCCTCCGAGCTGCCTTACAGCTTCGGTCTCTCTCGTCTTCCAGTCCCTGTGGCGCGGTCCTGTCAAATAGTCTTTCTTAAAAGCCAATTCAGCATGTTATTCTGTTAGCGAAAAGCCTCCAATGGTTCTGTTTCCTACGTTGTCGGACATAAGTTGGCCACTTTCAACCTTCCCGAGCTCTGAGTCCACCAAAGCTACACCCCGCGTCACTTGTCCTTGGAGTGTGGATGCTCAGGTGTGGTCAGAGTTGGAACTGAAGCAATAATTAGCTATGAACGCTGAGAATAATAGTGCTCAGGGCTGGTAAAGACCTTGTACGCTTACAGCCATTACTGACTTTACCAGTTCTGTGGTACTCACGTCATTCGACCCGTCTTTTCTTTCGTGTGTGTTTGTGTTTGTTTGTTTGTTTGTTTGTTTGAGAGAGGGGACGGGAAGGAGAGAGAGAAGGAGAGAAACACTGATGTGAGAGAGAAACATCAATCAGTTGCCTTCCACATGTGCCCTGACTGCGGACCCGGCCTGCAACCCAGGCATGTGCCCTGAGCGGGAATAGAACTGGTAATCCTTCAGTCAGCAGTATGATGTCCAACTCACTGAGCCAGACCCATCAGGGCCAGGCCCATCTTGCAGGTAAGGAGATGGAGGTTCGTGGAGGAAAAGGACCAAGCCAAGATAACCCAGTGGGAAGGCAGCCAACCTTGGCGAGATCCACATCTCAGCGCTCAGTCCATGACTCTGTCTACTGATGGACACAGGGGACCCACCTGGGGGAGGAGGCTTCTGCAAGGCCACCTGCTGGTAGGTGGCCCTGCCACAGGCAGTGACCACGCACTCCCACGTTTTCCAATCTGTTCTGGCGCAAGCACGCAGGGCCTTGCTTACTGTGTGTGAAGGCCCTCGCCATCCTGGTGTCGGGCCAATGGGAGCTGCCTACCGTCCTCGAGGACAGTCGGGCCTGGCCTTCTGCCTTCTTTCCATACAATTTTAATAACATCTCTCCAAGCACTGCAGGCCTGTGGCTCAGGCCAAGAAACCTGGGTTTGTTTAAGGGAACATTAATTTTCTGTGAGCTAGGATTACAGGCTGTCTAGAACTTCTTAATGAACAACCACTCTGCCTTTCTGAAGCATTCATGTGTTTGCCAACACAAATCTGAAGGTTACACAGAGTCCCACAGGCCGTCCTTTCTGGAGATTGGGTCTCTTGGAAGTTGCCCAGAGAGGGTCCCTGGTGCTCGGCCATCTCTCTGCTGAGCCCACAGGACGGCTGTGTTAGTCCTCGCCCCCCACACGCCCCGCCCTCTCCCCAACCTCCCACTCTCAGTTTTATGGGCTTTTGGTAAATAAAACATTTTAAGACTCAATCCCACCACTTTGTTGAAGATAAAATCAAATGCAAACCTTGCTTTATTTTATTTATTTATTTATTTATTTATTTATTTATTTATTTATTTATTTATTTATTTTCGGTCTCTTTCCCTTGGCCAGACTTCTGGGAGACTACTTGAGCAAAACCCAGAAAACACAGGTTCAGACCTGACGTGAACTGGCCGGCTCAGGCTGGACCAGACCGGGGGCCTCAGAGCCTCAGGTCCTTCGTAAGGGTCAGGGAATGGTTCTCCAAGCAGCTCCGACATCCTGTGAATTAAACAGACTTGCTTCTGATTCCGTAGTTTCCCTACCATCGGGAGGCTGGCTCGGCCGTGAGCCCCCCTCCATGCCACCCTAAGGCTGTCGGCGGAACGTCGGTGAGGACCCTGTTGGGACACCCTGTCTGGGGAGGGAACGTGAAAGATACTTTGCGTGAGAGATGGCGCTGTCTTTACCCACTCCTGGTTTCCAGCACAGCGGTTCTGCTCGGTGGTGCTTTCTCCCCTGTGAAAATGATTTTGTGAAAAATGGAACCAGTGCAATTATACTGAGCTTTCATAAGATGAAATGTTAATAAAATGAATGTTTGACCAATAAAACACTCGATGCCAAATTAAACGGGCCTGAAGGGAATTCTGCTTTGGAGCAAACTCCATGGGAAACAGGATGAAAAGGAACATAATATTTTGGAGCAACTATATGAATTTCTCCAGAAATAAAAAAATATATAAACACAACATTTTTGGCTGGCCTGGAGAGAAGAAAGCCTCGCGGACAAAGATGTGGAAGCTGAGGACAGACTTCTCAAGTTCAAATCCCAACTCTGCTCATTCTTGTCTGCCAGCCTTGGGCCAGTTACGGATGGAACCTCTTGTGCTTCAGGTTTCGGGTCCGTGACCTGGGGCCAGTAATGGCATTCTCCCTGGGATGTTGTTACGAGTGTGGGTTTCTACACATCTGGCAGTCAGTAATAATAATAATGCCTGGGGCCCAGGAAATGTCCTGTCGCCGTCAGTGGTCATCCTGAGAGAGTCACCAACTGGAAATGAAATGTTCTTGAGAGAGTGGAGGTTCGCATCGCTGCCTTGGGGCACAAGCTTGGTTCCCCACTTTATTCAGGAGGCATCAGGGGCCTTGAACTGTTCGAGGACGTTCCAAGACCACACAGCTGGTCTGGGCCAGGAAGAAAGGAATGTCAGCTTTCGGCACAAGTGGCCCGAGGGCTTTACCATTACTGCTGCTTTGTACAGAAACAAAGGAAGGTTCTAGAATGCTTGGGAAGAGACATCTGGTTATTGAAGCTTCTGCCTAGCCAGCAATCACTTCTTAGCGTAGCTGGAACAGAGCCACCTTGCCCAGGCCCCGTCCTCTTCTTGGGGACAGTCCAACCAGTAACTGATTGATGGGGGAATGAAGGCCTGGCCCCCTGTCTCAATTGTACTTGCTGGATTTTACTGTAGAGAGAGGACTAAGGGAGGCCATTGGAAGATTTTTACGGCATTTCCTGAGAGGAGAGACACAACATCCTGTGCAGGGCCACATGGGGAAGCCCCACGGTCGTCAGGAGGCAGACACAGGAGTGAAGGGAAAACCCAGGCCAAAGCTTCCCTGGGGTTTCTGCCGAAAATGCAAGATGGTGTAGGGCAAGCTTTGGGATAGTACTTCCAGGAGGGGCTGCTTTGCATAATTCCAGCGGGCTCTGGAACATATCCGGGCTGTCCCTGGTTGTCTGGCCCCTGGTCCTGGGTGACATCGGGCAGTGGGTGAGCCTGGTGGGTGAGCGTGAGGTAAGGGGTGGTTTGAGTATGGGCTCGGAGTCACAGGGACATATAAACAGCCCCGGCTGTTGGTTCGGCCCTGTGAGTAGTGGATGCCCTGGAGACAAGCCCACCAGGTCCCGGAGGCCACCCCAGCCCCAGCGCTTGGCGCTTTGGGACTGGCTGAGGCCTCTTCCGAGGCCGAACTGCAGTTCAAAGCCCACCGCCTGCCCCATCCTGCCTTCCCCACTCCCTCCCAGGACCGATCCTGTGACGCCCAGCGCTTCCTCTACCCTGCAACCATATCCACCCGAATAAGTCAGAAAAAGGCCCGAAAAAGCCCAACTAGTGGAAGAGGAAGGAAATACACCAGTAAGAGTAGGAATTGGTGAAATAAACAATAACCACACAACGGACTCAACAAAGCCCGAAGTGTGCACCTTGAACAGGCTGGTGAAGTGGACAGCGCTCGGGAGGCAGACGAAGAGAAAGAGGAAGGCACAGCTGACTCTTCCTCGGAGGAGCCACGGATCCCAGGAACGAGGAAAGCACCAGGACTCAGGCGACCGGAGGCCAGTGTGCTGGAGTCCGCACGTCTGTTGAGTGTGGGCAGTGGGAACGTGGCGGGTGTTACCTCGTCGGTCTGCAGGTTCGCACAGTCCCGGACTGTGAGGCCAACGAATGCACGTTTTACAGAAAAGAAACTTCGTTGTCTGACACTCGACCCAGATGTTCTTCCCCCGGGAACTCGGCTCCCGTTCCCCACTTTCTGTCACTGTTGATGAAAATGACAGGTGTGTTGAGTGTCTGCGATGTGTTTGGCCCCGGGGGGAGGCCTTCCCTCGTTGTGTCGCCTTGTGTCGCGGAGTTCTGTGGTCGCCCAAGGAGAAGGCTGGTCCTGTCTGCAGAGCGGGGGCACGGTGGTGGGAGGGTCAGAGGTCAGGGGTCAGAGGAGACTCGGGGCCCAGCTGCCCAAAGCCACGTGGCTGCAGTAAGGGTGGGAGCTGAGCTTGGCACCTGCGGACGGACGCCTGGACCCTGAGAGTTTCTGCATGAAGGTGCGTCACTAGTCACCACACCCTGGGGAAGTGGGGTGCGAGCAAGACCAATGTGGTCCTTGCTCTGTGGGAGGGGAGCTGAACCCTAAAATATGAGAGAAGCAGGGGGACCTCTGTTGCTTCCCACTCCTGCTTGGGTGGGGGTGGGGGAGACAGTGTGTCAGGATTCCCATTTGCTGGGGTTCGTTAGTGTCCTGTGGCTACTGTAACCAATTGTCACCAACTGATGGCTTAAAACAACAGAAACTTATCCGTTCACGGTTCTTGAATGCCAGGGCATTTTTTAAAACTATAATTTTATTTATTTAATCCTCACCTGAGGACACACTTATTGATTTTAGAGAGAAGGGAAGGAGGGAAAGAGAGAAGGGACAAACATCGGTTACACCCCAACTGGAGATTGAACCCACAGCCTGGGCCTGTGCCCTGACCAGAACCGAACCCGTGACCTTTCCAGTTTATGGGACGATGCTCCAACCAACCAGCTGAACCCCACTGGCCAGGGTTCGTCTCCTCATCCTGAAAATGGGCCAGCTGTGTCACTGAGTTTTGCCGTGTGCCCTGCCTTGTGTTCGGTGCCGGGGATGGAGGCAAACCAGCCCTGGACAGGGAGCTCCAGACCAGGATTTGGAAATAAATACTCATGGCTACAATTCTCACGCAATGTGGCAGGATCATTTGACTCTGGGGCTTCCAAAGAAACTTCTCTCAGTTTCTGGAGCCAGGACTGGCTCTGTAATGAATGGGCCCAGGGGAGAAATAAGAATATGGGGTCCTTCCCCCACACGTGAACCCCACACGTGAGCAGCACTAGGTTCAAATGTCACGTGGGGCATGGAGCTGGAGACCGCTGGGCCTGAGGCCAAGCTCCGGGCCCTTCTGCACATGGGCCCGGCGGAAGCTGGTGGGGCACACACAACCTGAGAAAGCCCTCTCTGGGGCCAGGCCTGTCCGGGGCACTCACGCCTTCCAGTGTCACACGGGACTCATTTCTTGCTGCTCTTGTCTGTTTCATGCCATGAGAATGTCAAGTCATCTTTGTCCCACCCACCCGATCAGTTCCAGGCGCATAGTAGGCCCTCAATAAATTGCATTAACGATTGACCACGAGATGGCTAATGAAATGGCCACCATTCTCACCCCGGTTGAGGCGGAGGTCGGGGGCTGGAGGCGGGTCTGGCTGCCCAAGCCCGGGCGCTCGCCCCCTGGCCGGCTGGTGCGGAGCTCTGGGCGGGCGAGCCGTGAATTCCTGGCGCCCATTTAATTCCCGCCACTCGTTCCTCAAGCAGAGAGCTGCTTGGCATTTCTGGCCTCAGTTTCCTCATCTGAGAAATGGGATAATGATGATGTCCACCTCTGGAGATTGTTTGGTAATTAAGTGACATCACACGTGAGACACGGGGAACAGGGTCTTGTGTACCCTGTCGGCTCCTGTCCCTCCAGGCTGTGCTCTGGCGTCTCTGTGCACGAGGGTCCCTGCGGACGGAAGGTGAGGGGCGAGGGAGAGGTGTTCTGAGGAATCTGCTCAGTGTTCGGAATGAAGAGAAAACGGGAGACAGCGGAGCAGGTCAAGGAAATGACGCCTGCGCCCGGCAGGTCCGCCAGTGCGAATGTGTAAGTGGCAGTCAGAATGATAGCAGAGAGGCTGGGCCACCTCCCGCCCCATGGGCATCACTGTTATGATTTACAGGATGCATATGGAGACTCCAGCAAGGGCTGAGTAATGGGTTTTGAAATATTTGAATGCCAGAACGTGAAATGGAACCCGTTCAGCTTTTCCTGTGCCTTTCTCTCGCCCGTGACAATGCATGGCTTGTTTTAAACTCCACAAATAGCAAAAAAAAACAAAACAGAGACCACCTTCGTAGAATTCCCAGACAGCCATGACAGCAAGCAGATCAAGTTCACTGCTGTGGGACGGGAAGGAGGCAAAGAGGTGGATCCCCCCGCTGTCCGGGTGGGGCAGGCCCGTGGGTTTCACAGGATGAGCCAGGCCCACTCAGTGAGCGCGGACGGTCAGACTCACTTCACCGGAGTCACCAAAAACCCTTCGGGGGTGGGGGGTTGAAATGATGTAGAACAACGTGAATTCTCGAAAAGAGGTGGTCATCCGTCAGCAAAACGTTCTTTTACATTATTAGGCTAGTGTTTCATGAAGTTTTAGGTTTATGGACGCATTGAATGGAAAGTGGAGACAGTCGTGGGTACCGCCCCCACCCAAGTTTTTCTGTTATTGGCACTGTGCACTGGGGGATGTGCCTGTTACAGTGGGTAAGAACCAATATCACAGCTGTGGCATTGCTTAAAGTCCATCGTTTACATCAGGGTTTATTTTCTGTGTTGTGTGTGCATTTTGTAGGTTTTGAGAAACGTGTACAGTCAGGTACCCTTCATTACTGTGTCCTGCTAAGTAGTTTCACTGTCATAAACCTCCCCAGTCCTCTGTGCACCCCTATTTCCACACACCCCCAGACCCCGGGCAACCACGGATCCTTTTACTGTCTGCATAGTTTTAAGTTGTCGCCTCATTGGGTTGCTGAGTCACGGGATAGTAGCCAATAGTAGTAGGCCATGAGTTGGATTTATAAAGATATTAATCAACGTGTATTAACAGTGAAAACTTTGTTAAGTGAGTACCAGATCAAGAATTGGGGCGCACTGCCTTGGAGATGAGCTTATGGCTGAGCACTATTCAAGGGGGCGGGGTCTGGAAGCTGACACTCCACAATCCAACATGTATTTTTAGGGATTTTGATATTTCACAGTGGGGGACATGCACATTTGAGTTTGCAAAGCACCTTTTCTGTCATTTTCTCATCCTGTCCCTCCACAGGGTGAGAAAGGTCTTTTTGTCTCCATTTTAGCAGCAATGTTTAAGTGACTTTCTGGGCGCCCCTGCCTCTCCGTTTTCTCTGTCTCGCAGCGATGAGCTCCGTCAGAGAGGCTTTCTTCCACTGAACTCAGCCCGTCTTCCCAGTCTCCTGGCTCCACTGTTGGTGGAAGTGTTTTCCCGCCAGTTCAGGGTTAATCAGTCACCTCTGGTGTGAAACCCGTCATTCTGAGTTCTCACCTTCCTCCCAAATTCCGCCCTGTCGTCCCAGAGGCGGTGCCCATTCCGCTGCTTGGGCTGCCAGGGTATTGTCCAGAATTGCACTGTCAGGAAACCGTCCTCATCCAGACACGCGCAGGTGCCCCATGCGTGGTGACATCGGACAGTTGGCTGACCACCTGTTCGGTCTCGGCTCAGGAAGGTTAGAACGCCCCCAGCAACCTCACATCGTCCTTGTCCACCTCCAGCCCACTGCTCCCGCCACAGTGCTCCCCACTCCAGAAGTGACCCATCTGTCCTCCACCCAGCTGCTCAAGCCAGAAGCCAGGAGTCATACTGAAGGGTTGGCCCTGGGTCCCAGCCTTGCCTTGGCCTTCACCCTCACCTTAGGGTCGGTGCAAGCTGAGTCCCTGTCCAATACAAACCCGCCCTGGTGGTCAGCTCATGGAATGGCACAGCCAGCTGTTCGTGCAGCCTGGTGCTTTTGCAAACACCTGCCCCTGCTTCGGGCTGCCTGTGGGACGCAGGGCCACACGGTGGGCGGACGCTTACCTCGGCCACGCCTGGGGAGAGGGCTCCTGGGACTCAGGGAACTGGACCTTTGGATCACGTTGCCCCAATTTTAAAGGTTATCATACCTTTCTCTGAAAGAGCAAGCTCTGTCTCCCAGGGTTCAGAGAAGGCCCCACCCTCAACGGGTGGGCCGACGCATTCAGCTGCTTCTCAGCCTCTCTGCTGCCCGCAGAGCCAGGTGCTGAGCCCTGCCCGACACCCCTGTGGGGACCCGGCCCTTGTGTCCCAGGGCTCTTCCCTTGCTCCCCACTTCTCTCCCCTGGTAGCAGCCTATAGGGGGCAGGAGGGCAGGGAAACCGATCTTCAGAATCTTGGCCGGTTTTAGTCCTTCCCGACTCTGCTAGAAAGAGCTGTGTGCGCCTCTGGAGAAGGGACATTCTGGGCTGCGCAAGAGGAGCCTTGGAGGCGGACAGGGGAGCAGACATGGCCACGGTCAAGGCTGTCCAGTCCTAACTCCATCCTTCTCTGGCTAATCCAATGGCCTTTCTCTTGCCCAGTGACACAGAGTCGGTGAGGCTCCTGTGGGTGTTAAGGACCCTCAGGGAGGGCAGCCCCCCCATAGTGTGGAGCTGGCACGTGGGAAGGAGCGCCTGCTGGCACTGATGCCTCTCACTGGCCATGGGCCTGGTGGGGGAGCATGAAGACGGAGGCAGCAACCCTTGTCTTCAAAGTGACTATCTCGGGGGAGCACTCCGCCTTGTAGCTTTATAATATTTTAAGATAAGCTGTTTCATAATTTTATGGAGGCCTTGGCCCAGCGTTATCCTCCCTACCTTACCCATGTGGAACAGGCAGATAAGACAGTACTGAGATATGGAATGAGTCGTCCAAGGTTCTATAGCCAGGGGCACCAGAGCCGGGAGCAGCCTCTGGTCCTCGGAAATGCTCTGGTGTCAGCGGAAGGGGCCCTGCTTTCTCTGGGGGCCCCTGCAGGAGCCCCCAGGTGGATCCCCCAGGAATGCTTGCAGGCCGGAGCCCAGGGACTGCGGAGGGGACCTCAGAGCTCTCCAGTCACACCTCTCACCTTCCGTGGACTAGGCAGACGCAGTGACTTCCACAGTGTCACACCTCCAGCTCTCGGCAGACCGACCCTGGAGGCTCGGGACACAGCCGGCACTTCCTCTTTCCCATAACCACCAGAGGGAGTGAATGCCGAGGCCGCTATGAACTGGGTTCAAACACCAGAAAGGCAGAATGGAGACAACGACTGCCTTTCCCACCAGGAAGGAGCGTGGCGGTTAGGGTTTCTGGGCCCCCACCCGCTCTTCCTAAAGGGGTGTTGGGGAAACAACGTGATAAATAATAGACAACATCAGATTTTCATTTCGGCCTTCTGGCTGCCTCTTGCCGGAAGTTACTAGTTCGGCATTGCTGAGCACGCTCCCTGGAAGCTGTTTCGGCCTTGGCCCATCGATCCAAACATGGTTTTAAAAGTTTGGAGAGTAGTCCAGCCCCGAGAGAGCCAAAGTAGGCTGAAGATTAAGGCACAAATCCAATTTTACTTTCCTATTAAAAATAAGTTTTTATTAAAATGTTGTTATGGCCTCTGAGGGGCGTATTAGCTTTGCCACTGACCGACAGGGTGACCTTGAAGTGACCCCCTCTGCTAAGCCTCCTTCTCACTGGGCAGGTGCAACAGCCACCTCCCAGGGTCGGCAGGGAATGCAGGTCGGTGCAAAAGTGTATGTGAAATGCATTTAGTAGGCCCACTGCTGGTGCCTTCTGCTGCTTCCCGTTGCCAGGATTCTCGGCCCTTGGGGGAGGGAGCAAGAAATCCTGAAGGTCCTGTCTGAGTTTGCAGGGATAAGATGGGGGGGCCTCGTGGCTCAGACCACGAGGAGGGAAGGCGAGGAAGGTGCCCCTTTGCCTGCATGGTCCCCGGGGCCCAGGTGCCTGTGCCAGTTCCCCGAGACTCCGAGCTGAAGGACACTGTCAGGAAGGACCGAGGTCATCCCCATCGGGATCTGCAGGCAGGAAAAGGCATCGGGGACCCAAAGGAGAACTTGCTGGGCAGTCAGAGGAGTGAGGCCTGGTGACCCGGCGACACAGAGGTGGAGGATGCAGAAGCCAGGATTCCCCCGAGAAGCAGGACCAAGGGGGTGAGAGGGAGAGTTAGTTTAAAGAGCTGGATCCCGTGTAGGGGGGGGGCCGACCAGCCCAAACCGACAGGGGGCTGGTGGGCTGCAGGCCCAGGGAAGAGCCGGCGCTGCAGCCTGAGCCTGAAGGTTGTCCGCTGGCCGAGCTCCCCCTGACTTGGGGGAGGCTGGTCTTTTGTCCCGTTCAGGGCTTCACCTGACTCGGCGAGGCCCACTCACACTACGGAGGACCATCTGTTTTATTCACAGCCCACTGATTTAAAGGTTCATCTTGTCCAAAAACACTCTCACAGGAACACCCAGGGTAACCTTCGGCCAAGTATCAGGCCCCGTAGCCCAGCCAAGTTGACACATAAAATTAACCTCACAGAGGGTAAGCAGGGGGAAAAAACGGGTTGGAGCAGCAGTGAAGACCTATTCTGAAAATTCTGGGCCGGCCCCTCTTGCACAGTGGCTGTGTCTGGGGAGCAATGACGGAGATGGGGACATAAGAGTGAACCCCAAGCCTGGCATTGCTGGTGCTCAGCGTGGGTACGGTGTGAGCTCCGGTAGGAGCATGCCGGCCACCTGGCAAGTCTTTGCCAAACTGCCCCATGCATGTGTTCCACAGTGACATCCTGTGGCCAGGAGGAGCAACGACAGCAGGCGACAGTTGGGACTCCCCTTCTCCAAGGGACCTCAGAGGCAGGAACCGACCCCTCGTAGACTGAGTGAGCCTCAAGGACCCGAACGACCGGGGTAGGTTCCGGTGTGCGGACGGGGGTCCCGGGGAAGGAGAGCAGGACTCACCGCTGGCTGAGCACAAGTCCCACCGCGATTCACCGGAGCCGATTGGGCGCTGGGCGTGTCGGCGTCACCCCAGGTGGCGAAGCAGACGGTACAAGCTGCCTCGTTACGGGTAATGGATGGCCACGCCTCCCCTCACCGCCCTGAGCACAGAAAGGGCAGAAGCCCCCTGGAGTCCCACGTCCAGGTGACAGAGCAGGTGTCCCCAGGGGCGGGGGCAGAGGGTGTGTGCAGGAAGGTCAGAAAGGGGACGTTTATCAAGGTGTGCCACATGGTGTCCGGACTGCGCGAGGTGCTCGACCTCTGTCGTGTTTTTCTGTCCTCAAACTACTCTGACAGGTGGGTCTCAATGCTCCTAGCTCACATGTGGGGAAACTGAGGCACAGAGAAGTTGAGTAGCTTGCCCACGGTCCCAAATCCCACAGGTGGCAGAACCAGAGAAGAAGACGGCTCCCCTCACTGTTGCAGTCTGAGAAACACTGTCTGAGTTCTGTGGCCGCTTTCTCAGGAAGCACGGGGGTGCCTACCCCCAACCCTGGGCCCCTGGGCACACAGGCGGTCTCACTCCCACCACAGCAGTTGGCATTCAGGGTTTTCTCTGAGGCTGTTATGATCATTTTTCAGTCTCAGTGACCCAGTAATCTGCAAGTACAAGAGGGTGGGCAAGCTGCCTCTTACTCTGGGGTCACTCGGAGCAAACCCGGGCATTTTTTTCTAGAAACCTGGCATATCAGCAGAGGGCAGGGCCTTATCTATTGCCCCTCAGTGCCACAGGCCCAAGAATGAACGGGGCAGAGGGCCCCGTCATAGAAAATCACACAAAAACAGCAAAGCCACTTTCAAGTCTGTTTTGGAAGGGAAATACCTTACAATTTTGGGCGAATTCCTCATGTAAAAACACCAAGCTGCATCATACAATGTCTTCCTCCCAGTATAAAGAGCCTTCTTCTCATCTTGCGTCTTTAGGCTTTGATCCTCGGCATTCCCGAGGAAAAGTCCGACACGTGCTGTGCAGCCCAAGAAGTCCTTGGCCCTCTCTGAGCCTCCGCTTGCTCAGCTCTGGAAGGCCCTGACGTCACGTCTCCTGCCCTCAGCCACTGTGGGGGCTGGTGGCACTCATGGGGGTTCACAGTCCATCAGCTGTGAAGAGCTGAACTCCGGTGGACAGAATAAAGGAACCTTCGCCCTTCTGGGGACCGGGCTCTCCGTGGCGGGTCAGGGCTGTCTCTTGGGGAACCGCAGCCCCGCAGGGATGCCACTTCAGCGTTCGTCTGACTTGGGTTCCTGAGTGTTGCTCAGGACTTGGGCCTTCAGGGAGGAGAGCCCTGCCGACCGGGCCCCCCTGCCCCACCCCTCCGCCCCACCCAGACTCTGCGCCTCTGCAAGTTCCCGAGTCTGCAGCTCCACCCCGCTTTCTGCCCAGATGAGCCCCATCTGGGGGCCCGCCCTTGGGCTGACCTGGTCTCTGCCACTGGGGCATGGCTCAGCCCTCACCTGTGGGTAGCAAAGCTTTTCCTGCTCGGTCTCCCCTGGGTGGGCTGGCTCTGTCAGAGGGACACACACCTGTGGGGTCCGAGCCTCCACCTCCATGTCCCCACAGCACAAGTGCAGGCCCCGGCCACCTCTGCCAGTCTGCCATAGAGGGGTGCGGCTTGTCTTCAGGGACCCCAGCTTGTTTCCATTGGGAGGAAAGGAGATTTCTCCCGGTGAGGCCGGGGCCCTGCCCCTGGGAACAGTGGGTCCCCTTCTTCTGCAGGATTGTGCTCCGAGAGCACTTGAATGGGGGAGTGACGATGATGGCTGAGTGTGCTGTGAGACCCAGACTCTTCCTCCGGGGATGCAGGGGTGCAGGAGTGCAGGATGGGGTAGGAGCAAACAGGCCAACACACCCATCCGCCCACTGTGCCCCCCCCCCTCTGGGCAGTGAACCGAGGCAGCGCCCGGCCATCAGGTGGGACTCTCTATCTCTGCCATCTCCGGCACCCCGTGCCCAACTGAGCAGCACCATCCCTTGAGTTGGTCCTCACTCAGTCATTCAACAAACATGGGCTGAGTTTCTGCTGTGTACCTGGCACTGAGCTGGGCTCCGGGGACACCACATGGTCCTGTGCTCACGAGCCTGTGGTCCAGAGGGGATCGAGGCCCAGAGGTCATTGAGTCAGGAAGCCGTATGCCTCGAGTTATAGGGGCGGGGCAGGTGGGGAGACTGAGACTCACAGTGGGGCAGCGTCCCCTTCCCACCACCCAAGACCACATGGTGTCGTGGAGTGAGCCCTGAATGCGGCCACGCCAGAAAGCGCATCTGTTCCCAGACTGTGGTGGGCCCACAGCTAGGACGGCTTCGCAGGGGTGGGCTCAGCCGCCCCGTGGGCTGCTCCTGTCCTGGCGTTTCCTGGGCTGGGATTAAATGTTAATTTATAACGGGGACCGCTGAAGGCCTCTCTGGTTGCAGGCCGCAAGGCAGATTACTCTGGAATCTCAGTGGAATGAAGCAGAGGCCTGCCTCTGGCAGCCGGCGTCTGAGACTCAACCAGGGAAGGATGACGGTTTATGCTGTGTCGAAGGGAATGATAGCTTTCTGGTTTTACTGCCGGGGGGGGGGCGCTGGGGGGACCGTGGGCAGGGGCCTGCGGGTGGAAAACCAAAGCCGCATCAGCCGAAAGACTTTTGTTTTTATTTACGAGACTGATTTGTGTATGTTAAGGCCAATTGGTAGAAACTGGTCCATTTGCAAACTGGCAGACAGAGAAAAACCCTGATTTAAGACCCAGAGCAATGAAGCTGAGGCCATAAACAGAGAATCACTTCCGTGAAGTGAGAAGGCAGACCCTTGCTCAAGTTCCTCCTCCTGGGACTCTCGGCGCCCCTCGTCGCAGAAGGGTTGGGCACATTTCGGACGTGCAGTCTGACAGGATGGGAAGAACTAGATCCACAGGTCAGGGAGAAGGAACTACAAGGGGAAGACAGCAGAATGAAGCCAGGGAAAAAGATAATACACAGAAATACATGTCACTCTCGGTGGTGTTCAAAATAGTCAATTTCTTTTTTTGTTGTTTAATTGCAGTGTAGTATACATACAGTGCAAAAATCTGACAGGAACGGCTCGGCTGACTGGGTGTGAGCCTGTGATGAGACTCAGGTGACCGCCCTGCCCCCCCCCCATATAGACCGACGCCTGCAACATGCAGGGAGCCTCCCCTTCCAGCCAGCAGCCAGACAAGGGTCATCGAGAGCTCCTTCCTGCCCTGTGTTCCTGTTGCCTTCCTCTAAAGCTCCCTGTGAACAGATCCTGTGGTGAGCGCCCTTCTGAGTCCGGCTTATTTCTCACGCTGACCCCTCTGTGCGGTTTCTCCTCATGGGCACCTGGACCCATTGTCTGTCTCCTTCTGCGCTGTGTGGCCGACGGCCTGCATGGGGCTCCCTTGGGATCCTCCTGGAAGCAGAACCCGGGGCAGAGGTGAAGATCCAGGGACAGGGGAACTGAGGTCGGACGGGGAGACAGTCATTTCCGTCGCAAGGGACAGACCGGCAGCTCGGAGTCAGCCATGCCGGGGCTCACCCCCCAGCTGCAGGGGCTCCCAACACTTCCAGCTTCTTCTGTGGGCCAGAGAAAGCCGTTGGGCAAGGAGGGACAGTGCTGGTGGCGGGAAGGGGGCAGCACGAACCAACAGGGTGAGGGCAACCGTGGCGTCTGCTGCGCCAGGAGGAGGTGGCCCCTGGCTGGTCAGCAGCTGTCCTGAGGAAGCCACTGTGCAGGCCGGGGCACTCTCTCTGTGCCCGGCCTGAATCTGCTACCCCTTCTGACGCCGTGTGACCTGACCCAGGGATCAGGGTCCCATCCACACCTCCGTGGGATCAGCTCCCATCCACACCTCCACGGAACGGGACGGCAAGCCACACCTGCAGCAGGTGGGCGGGTCGGGCCACGCACCTGAGGGCTGCTGGGAGGGGTCCGGCCCAGCAGGTGTTCCAGTGTGAGCCCCCCCCCGCCCCCCCCCCCCCCCGTCTCTCCACCCCAAGTCTGTCCCTGGCGGCAGGCTCGAGCCACATGGTGTTCTCCCTCGGGGTCAGGTGGCACAAGGAAGCCCAGTGGGACAAGTGTGAAGCAGAGCCATTTAAAACTGCAGGGCGAGGTGGGGGGCGAAGTGGGGGGCGGCTCCTGGATGTGTCACCTCCAGGCTCTTCTAACTGCGCTCACTCAGAGACCCACCTTCCCACTCATGTGCCCGGAGAACCCACAGCCGGGGATGGCCGGTGGCCAAGGGAAGATTAGACCATTTCTGAAAAGTCTTAGGCAAACAAATTAATAAGTATTCATTCCCCCAAGCCCCCGGAAGGAGAGAGCCTCCTCAGTTTAATTTCAAACAGCCCCTCTCTGTGGGCCCGCAGCCGCAGGACCCCGAGCAGGCTTCCCTCCGCATCCTGGCGGAGGGCGGCCGCGCTGCCCGGGGGACAGCTTCCATCCCCAGGACCCATAAAATTGCCATGACTCCTCCGGGGCTCCAGCCCTTTGCAGTTTCAAAGCCTTTTCCTGTCCAGCGTGGTCTTTGATCTTTGGAACCAGCCCTACTGTGAGCAGGCCAGAGAGGCCTCATTACACTCACTTTAACGAGGACCAGGGAGGCCCCGAGAGGGACATCCACCCATCCACTGCCACACAGCAAGGCACAGAATGGGGACCCCGCCTGCCACCTCCCGGAGAAGCACTTTCCCCTCGGTGGCCCTGTGCACCCCGACATCAAACCCTGAAGTTCTGGAACGGAGGCCACGCCAGCCCCTTCCTGCCTTTTAAAAAGACCTCTTTTCTTGTCCCCGCCCCCTTCTTTTTAGTAAGTAGAACCATTAGTTTTTATTGACAGGACTAATGCTTTTCATTTAGGGCCAATTACAATAGGAAGGGAGACGCTTAAGGGTAACTGGGTGATGAAAGGCCCCCATTAGGGACAGGCTCAGGGGCTGCTGTTTCCCATTTGTAACGCCGGTTCCACATGCCACTCACGTTCAGGCCAGAGCCGTGGCGCCCGGGGAGCCCTCGCGGGCCGCCTCGGGAAACCCAATACTTTTATCAAATCGCCAGATGGCCCCGTATTAGAGAAACCATTTATTTAATTTATTTTTTCCCCTCAGAGCCGCTCGGATGCCCAGAAGCTGGCTCCACCTAACCCCGTGGACCTTCCAGTAGCCTCCTTGCTCCGGCTTGAAATAATCGTCCGTCGGGTTTTCCCGGCGCCCCGTGGCTGCTTGTAAACTGTTGGTCATTTGTTCTGCCTGTTTGTTATTCTGTTTTTTGCAGTTTTACTCGGGACGGGAGAAGTTGGGTACGCGAGTGGGGATTCCCGGATCCCCAGCGCTGGCTTTCGCCCTTCGTGCGTCTTCAGTCGTTGGGTCCTTGAAGTGTCCTCCAGCTGCACCCATTTCACAGATGAGGAAATGGAGGCTCGTGTGGCCCCAGCGCTCACCAGGGAGCAGCCGGCTTCTCTGCCTTTTTTCGGGGCTGCAAACAATTTGGAATCGACACTAAAAAGTCCTAATAGTCTGCCATAGTGTGTATTTACATGGTATTTCCCCCTCTTAACCAGAGACTTGGCACAGCCCTCGATTGTGCAGAGGAGCCCAGATGATTATGGTGCGGTGTCTGGGCCTTGCAGTGGGATTTGGAATTTGTGGCTGCTTGGGTTTTTTTCCCCTCTTAAGGTCTGTGAAAGTAAACCAGTGCTTGCCTGAAGGGAGGGGGCTGAGCAAGCCGGGGGCTGGAGGCCTGGGTGGGGAGGGCACACATAAACAGAGGCATGAGGACCGTAAACAGCCCATCAGCCCCGGACAGAGTCTCCCAGGGATGGGCAGGAAGGGAATTCTCGCTGGGGTGGGCGGAACGTGGAGGAGAAGGCCGCACTGTGCTTTGGATCCTGCAGACCACTGAGTCCAGGTGGAGTCGGGGTGGGGGGAGTCCAGAGTACGTGGGGAATGCTCCCCCTTCAGAGTCTGTCCCTAGATGGGGGTGCATCCGCTGGGAGCTGCCCCAACAAGCCCAGGGCGAGGGCCAGCGAGCAGGGCAATGGTGCCCTGGGCGTGCTATGGGGCGGGGACAGGGGCCCAGAGTTGGTGCCCAGCACATCTGCACGAACCCCCTGGTGGCACTGGAAATAGTCTCATTTCAGAGGTGAGAAGGCTTCGGTTCAGGGAGGCTGAGTTGTTGAGCCCCACTCCCTGGGGAGAGACGGGGAGGCTGTGATCTGAACCCCTTAGCACACTGTCAGGCCCAGAACACAGCTCTCCACACTGCACAGAGCTGCCCCCCAGAGGGAAGGCAGGGAATGGCGAGACGGTGGTAAAGAGGGAGGAGCTGGGCCCCAGCAGGTCAGGGAAGGCTCCCAGGAGGGAGTGGGACTGGAGCCAACGTTGGCAGGTGAGTTCACCTGAGAGGGGAGAGAGGGCGTTCCCAGCGAGGGAACGGCCCAGGTAGGGGTGTGGAGGCCTTGCACCCCCAGTGTGTTTGGGGACCTGAGCGGAGGGGCTTTGGTGCAGCTGAGGAAGTGGAAGTTATGAGGAATGGGACAGAGAAGGAAGGGAGCCCCAAGCAGCCCTGCTGGTCACCAAGGCTGGGTGACATGAGCCCTGGACCAACCTTGAACTTCATTGGGTGTGTGAAGTCTGATGGGACCAGGAGCAGGTGCAGGGAGAGAGGAGGGCTGCGGAGTGCGGCCCCCCAAATGTCAGCCACAGGCTCTTGCAAATGGCGACTGTAAGCAGAGATATGTAACAAACCATCTTTACCCTAGACTAGCCACTTCGGGGGGGAAAAAAGAGGTAAGTTCCTACGGCATTTTTCCAGTCACAAAATCATCGGCAAATTTCTAAATAAAGACCCAAAACACTTCGAACGTTAAACAGGGAAATAAATGCGAGCCATGTACACAGTTAAGAAAGATGAAGGAAAACTGGTCGGAGAAAGATTTTCCAGCCCGCTTCTTCCAGTTCGGGGTTGCGGGTGCCCGGAGCCTCTCCGGGGGGTGCTCACGCACCTGCACCCGCACTCTCTCAGCCTGGGACAGCAGCAGAGACAGCAGATGGCCGCACATCTCCAGGGTGGGCGAGGGACCCAGAGTGCACGGAGAAAACCCACACGGAGAAAACACGGCGGGGACACGCAAACTCCACGGACTGTGGCCGGTTTGGGAGATGATTTCTTTTCTCGCTACCGTTATGACAAAGCAACATTGAATGAAGGCAACATTCGATATTAAGAATTTGCTGCACCATGTGTGTGCTTCCTGCGGTGCTCCAAGGCCCCGTCCACAGGCAGTGCCCGCACGGCTCGGGGTGGGCAGGCGGCTGCCACCGAGCAGCCACAGGCCTGGAGCCCCGTCTGGCGCACTCCGGGGGCCCCAGCAGGACGTGCTTACTTGCTGGGTACTTGGGGCAGGGCTTGGGGACCGCCAGCGAAGGAATCGGGGTTAGTGCCCCCCCACCCTCGATCCATCTTCTCCTTCCATCACACGCGTCTCTGAGTCGCCCCAGGAGCAAGCTGCTGCCCGATGGCGCTGCATTAGGGGAACCCAGTGTCCGCTCTGGGGAAGGTGGCAGGCTGATTCCGAAAGAGCAAACCAACCCAGCCCGCAGTGCGGTCAGCCCACTGAACCTGCGAGGGGTCGCCGCATGCCGACGTCCGTTCCGTCCCCTCTCTGCAACTGCTTATGCGTCCGCACGGTGTCCGGGGCCTCAAGGAGCTGAGGTGCACACAGAGGCCGCCATCACTGAGCGTTCACCAGACACCTCACGGTTCGGAACACGGTCGCCATCGTTTTCTAAACCTCACAAGAGCCTGGGAGGTGAGCATTCCCCACCTCAGTTTACACGTGGGGAAACTGAGTCCCAGCGAAGTGGTTCACTCCACGTGGTTCCAACGGACCTTGGATTCACACCTGATGTCACTCCCACATCCACAGTCTTCCTACCAGAACATTATATATGTATAAGTACATTTATAGTTCTATAAACATATTTAAATATAAATGTACATAGACAAATAGATATTTTTTTCATTCATTTCATTATTCTTTACTCATTTGTTCATTTATTGGGGCTGGCCAGTGAGACAGAAGGGGAGATTTGCAGGGGGAAACTGAGTCAAAGTTTTTTGCTCCCGGAAAGAAAGCAGGAGTAGCGCTGGCTGGTGTGGCTCAGTGGATTGAGCACCAGCCTGCACCGGTTCGATTCCCAGTCAGGGCACATGCCTGGGTTGTAGGCCAGGTCCCTAGTAGGGGGCCCATGAGAGGCAACCACACATTGATGTTTCTCTCCCTCTCTTTCTCCCTCCCTTCCTGTCTCTCTGAAATAAAATCTTTATTGAAAGCAGAAGAAAGCAGTGACGTGACATGAACAAAACATCTCCATCACCCCCACCCCCCGCCTCCCCCGCCCACACCCACACACACAGGCTCTCCTTCCTGCCTTCAGCTACAGCGAAATGCCTGGGCCCCCTGGGCCTCACAACTCAAGTTAATAAAAAAGACAGGTCATGTCCAGCGCCATGGAGTTTGTGAAGCAGCCGGTGCTCTCACACTGCTGCCGGCACCGTGAAAGGGCACAACCACTCTGGAAGACATTCTGGAAACTCCTTAGAAAGTTCGACAGACCCCCGTCACATGGTTTACCCCTCTGCTCCTAGACGTGTACCTGAGAGAGACAAAGGCATGTGCACACGCAGACACACGCCCAGGGACGCTCGAGACAGCTCTGTATGAAACAGCCGTGGACTGGACACCGCCGAGCGCCCAGCAGCAGGTGGGCGCACGAACACACCGGGGCCCGTGTGCACGGCGGGACGCCCACCTTGCAGCACCAGCAGCGGACGTGCTGTCTGTGCACCCGACATGGGGCTCTGAAGCGTGGCCGACGAGAGGTTGGACTGATGAGAGTGCACGTGTGTGATTTCACTGGTACAAAACCCCACAAAAGGCACGCTCATCTTAGTGACAAAGAGTGATGTGCAGCTGTCTGCATCGAGGGTGGAGAGGGCAGGAGAGAAAGCACAGCAGGGCCCGGGAAATCTTGAGCACCAGGGATATGTCACTCCCTTGGTCGTGGGGACCATCTCCCAGGTGTAGACTAATCAGACCTAAAGGGGGGGTACGCGGGGGTGAGCACGCGACAGAGCACACAGGTGATGGATCGTAGAATTGTGCACCTGAAGCCTACGTCATCTCGTGAACCCAGGTCGCCCCAATAAACTCAGTAAAAAGTAAAGATGAATCGGACTTCACTCCTGAGAGATGTGCGGCTGATTGCACGTCCCTTGTCCATGGTGAAGGTACAAGGACACGATTAGAACAACGCTGAGTGCCGCAGGTGTCGGCGATCAGCAATGCCTTTCCCGCCGTGGCACTGGAGCCCAGTGGGGAGGGGCTTATCCCCACGTCAGTCCTGTGTGTCCGCTCATCCAGCCGTTTATTCTTGAGCATAACAAATCGGCCCCAGGATTCAGTGACTTAAAATGACGACTACACGTCTGCAGGGGTGGCCGGAGGTGGGCTGAGTTAGGCCGGGCTCAGCCGGGGCCTTAGGACTCTGGGCACTGCTGAGATGGAAGATAACAGGTTTGGGGGGTGAGCGGCCTCCGTGGCTGGGCTGGGGTGAGTGAAGTGTGAGAAACGCAGGTGTCCAGCAGGACGGGGGATGACTGGGCCTGGGCCTCGGGGAAGAGGACCCGTCTGCAGATGCCGGTTTGGGGGTATCTGTGGGTCTTTCAAGTGTGACCTGGGAGCCCTGACTGGTGTGGCTCAGTGGGCTGGGCGATGTTTCGTGGGGCAAAAGTTTCGATTCCGGCCAGGGTGCGTGCCTGGGCTGCGGGGTCTGTCCCGGTCAGGGTGCGTGCAAGAGGCGACCGGTCCGTGTCTCTCTCACATCGGTGTTTCGCTCCCTCTCTCTCCTTCCTTTCCCCTCTCTCGAAAATATGAATAAATAAATATATTTTTTAAAAGCATGGTCTGGGAAGAAGTGAGCAAGGGAGAGAACGTGGGCAAGAAGAGAAGCTCCCTGAGAGTGTCCGAGGCTGGAGAAGGGCGTAGTGCTGGGCGTGTGGCTTCCCTGCCACCCCCCCCAAGTCACCTCTCTCCCGAGACCCGCAGGTGATGAGAACCAGCGGAACCGGTGCCTCCTAGACTGGTCCCAAAGCCCAAGGACCAGGCTTCATGAAACTGCACAGCATTTTCCAAAAATCCTTGAATTAGTCGGCAACACTGAAAAATTGAATCATTGCACCAAAAAAGCCTAGAAAAAAAAAGAACAATTATACCCCAAAGTCTAGATTTTCAGCATCTCTTGACAAATGAGCTGCGGGCATATTGGGCCTGTATTACGGCCCACCAAACCTCAGTCAGAGCTGAGATGTGGTTGCCATGGAGACAGGCTGGGCCCCCACGGACCCCACGTCTCCCCATTGCCTGGGGCCAGCTCACTCTGCGGCCTAAGCCCTCTGGGCCCTGAGTCAGCAACACCCTTGCTTGCTCCTGGAATCCCTCCACACCCTCCTTGCTCTGGCCCCAGGATTCCTGTCTGCCCCCGGCCTCAGACCCCCTGGGGAGGTCCCAGTCCCCTGGATGCTGACAATTTCTCTTTGATGGCTTGGAGCTCGGCCTCGTCTCGAGGACGTAGCGTGCAGGCCCGTGTAAAACGTTTTATGTGAGAAGCGGGGGGCTTTCCTTCTCGGCTGTAAACGGGCTATATCGGGGCCAAGTGTGGAGTTCACGGTCAGGACTGAACTCCCCCAGAGGCCTTTAGGAAGTGAAGCAGGGACAGCATGAGGAGGAAGGGGGAGGCCATTCCCCTGCAGGGCCCAGGCTGCTGGTGGCCTTCCCCTGGCCACAGCTCAGCCTGGGGTGCCTCGGGTCCTGAGTGACCACAGCAGGAGATGGCAAAGCAAACGTTTTTCCCAAGCACTGTCCTCAACCTCCCCGAGGCCCAGAGGAATTTTAAATGGCTCTGGGTTGGTGTACTTGGCATAATTTGCTGCTGAAATACAAAACAGATCGCAGCCGCCACAGCATCAGAGCCTGTGGGGGGAGGGGCGGCGGGGTGGGGGGGGCGTCCTGGAGCGTCGGTGGGACCAGGGCCCACTGCTCAGCTCTTGTGGGACAAGCGGGAGGCTGGGCTGTGGAGGAGCCACAGTCTGCAGGGACCGGACTCCGGGCAGCTGAGACGGCACCGCCGTGGTCACGGGGAAGTCACGTGGCTTCTCTGGACCTCCACTTTCTCACCTCGGAAACAGGAGCAAAGCTGCTGTTGATAATAACAACAATTGCGACAGGCTCCAGGGAGCGTTCGGAAAGATGTCTGCCCGAGCCCTCAGCACCCTGCCGGACAGAGTGAGTGCTGTGGAGGGGGGATTTGGAACCAGATCACCTCTGTTTTCATACGGGTTGTGAGGCCTCGGGCAAAGAATCTGACCTCTCTGTGCCTCAGTTTCTTCGTCTATAAAATGGGGGTAACAAACAGTCCCTCCACAGAGTTGCTGGGACAGTAGATGTCCTGCCTTGCAGGTCAGTAGCGAGGCCGTGGGGATGGAACACACACTGCGTCCTGGGCCCTGAGTGCTCTGTGCCACTAACGGGGCTAAAACCTGTCGAGTGCTGAGCACGGCGCCGGCGTTTCAGGTGCGCTCAATACTGGTTAGCCATTGTGCAGGGTTGACTAGCGTCCCCTCAAAGTCCACGTCCCTCGGGAACCTCAGAGTGTGATCTCGGAGTGTGACCTCAGGTCTTTGCAGGTGTAGTTGAGATGCGGTCACACTGGAGGAGGGTAGGTCCTAACCCAATGGCCGGTGTCCTTATGAGGTAGCCATGGGAAGGCACAGAGACACAGGGGGGTTGAGGGCCATGTGATGACAGAGGCGGAGACGGGGGTGATGCTGTCCCACCCCAAGGAGCAGCTGGAGCCAGCAGAAGCTGGAAGGTGCAGGAAGGACAACCCCGCTGACCCCATGGCCTCGGACTTCTGGCCTCCACACCTGGGAGATGATAAGTGCTGGTCATTTTAAATCAGCCGGTTTTGTCCCAGCGGCCCAGGAGACCACAGTAGCCATGATTATCACTTTATGGAGGGAGGGTGGGAGGGGTAATCAGAGACGCGGTGTGGGGGGTGGGTGAACACCGATAGGGAACTCACAGTTTGCCAGCTCTTTACAAGTTAAAGAAAGAGGAGGAGGGCGAGGGGGAGGGGAGGTGATAATTTTTGGTAGGAAAATGTCTGCATGTCGGACATTTTATTACATGTGATTTTATTCCAGCTACTCATGAGCAAATCAGGGCTCAGAAAGGTCAAGCACCTTGCTCCTGGTCACACAGCCAAAGGGAGGGAGGCCATGTTTCAAACCCTGCTCGGGCAACTCCAGAGGCGTTGTACCTCCTACTCCACTCTGCCCCGCACCCTGCTCAAATGGGGGCTCCATGGGGACCAGGCCAGATTTCGACTCCTGGGTGCTAGCGCAGGGCCCGGCACCAAGTCAGCCATCTGTACACACAGGCAAACATGGGAAAGAGTGAGTGAGTGAGTTAGTGAATGAATGAATGAATGAGTGAGTGAGTCAGTGAATTAGTGAGTCAGTGAGTCAGTGAGTGAATGAATGAGAGAGGGAGGGAGTGAATGAATGAGTGAGTGAGTGAGTGAGTGAATGAGTGAGTGAATGAGTGAGTGAGTGAGTGAATGAGAGAGGGAAGGAGTGAATGAATGAGAGAGGGAGGGAGTGAATGAATGAGTGAATGAATGAGTGAGTGAGTGAGTGAGTGAATGAGTGAGTGAGTGAGTGAGTGAATGAGTGAATGAGTGAGTGAGTGAGGGAACGAGTGAGTGAGTGAGTGAATGAGTGAATGAGAGAGGGAAGGAGTGAATGAATGAGAGAGGGAGGGAGTGAATGACTGAGTGAATGAGTGAGTGAATGAATGAGGGAGTGAATGAGTGAGTTAGTGAGTCAGTGAGTGAATGAATGACTGAGTGAGTGAGTGAGTGAGTGAACGAGTGAGTGAGTGTGTGTCTGGAGATGTCAACAGCACTGCTACTCTCCGTCTCTAATATCGCCTCCTCCTCTGTCCTGGATTTGACCCCCACCCTCCAGCCTCATGGTAATGGCCTGGGGAGACAGGAGAGGGTTTTCCTCCTGAATGGAACTGTGGCCCCAAAGTTGCGGCTGCTCTGGGGACAGCCACTCAGACGTCCCTTCAGGGGGGACCTGACCGTGGGGTGTGGAGGCTGCACCTGCAGTCTGCAGGCGCTTGGGGATCTGCCACAGGACCCAGGTCCCAGACACACTCCCTCCCCTCGGGCTACGACTGCTCGTGATGCGGGTGCTGGGGGTGATAGGGGTGATGGGGGTGATGGGGGTGATGGGGTTGCTGGGGGTGCAGAACTGCCCACTCCTGCCCCGTCCTCCAAACGCCGAGCTCCGGTAAATAAAACAATACGAGCCACATTTTATTTGTCCGCAGTGCGCTCACTGATGCGGCCATACAGTGAGGACAGGGAGGCGGCTCTCTACATGAACATTAAAACAAGGAGTGCTCCCCGAGACTCGCCCGCCTGCCTCCGAAGCTCATTTATTTCCGATTTCTGACATCCATTTGCATCATCCGTGTTGAAAGTAATTCGCATTCGCGGAGATAAATAGTTGCAAATGGTAACACTTTTCGAACATCTTGCCCAGCGGTCTGGACAAAATCTAGTTAATCCGGCAGTCCACATTTTTAAAAAGTTATAGCACATTTGTGGTGGCCTCCGGTCTGTGAAAATCTGGTTCTCCGTCTGCCCGAGTGCGTGTCAATTTTTATTCCATTTCTATAATAGTTAACAACTGTATTACAACATTGAAATGTGAAACGTGCCTCTGAAGCATTCCTAGAAAACAGCTTAAAATCACTGGGTGAGATTTTACTGGGGTCCTTCCCCGCTCAGACGGGCGCGCGGTGAGAGGACCGTTTTCTCCGCCCCAGTAACACAGCCCCACGAGCCACCCCAGCGCTCGGGGCTCCAACACAGGCGAGCATTTCTTCCTCTCCTGAGTGGGCTGGGCTGGCGGCTCAGGCTGGGCTCAGCTGGGTGGTTCTTCTGGTCTCGGTTGGGGCCCCTGTCATTTCTGGTGGCTGGTGGCAGGTCGGGAGACCTAGAGCGGCCTCCGCTGGGACAGCTGAGGGATTGGGCCCTCACAGCAAAGGCAGAGTTGCAAGAGCAGAAAAGACACCCACTGGTGCTTTTTCAAGCTTGTGCACGTGTCTCGTTGGTTTGTATCCTTTTGACAACATCGGGTCACGTGCATGAACCCGGGGCGGGAGACAGACACAGCAGTTTCTTCAGAGAGAGGACCTGCAGAGTCATGTGGCAAAGGAGACGGGCCGGGGTGGAAAATCAGGGCGCAACCCTGTCCCGGGCCCCCTTCCTGGCTCCCCCATCTGAGGAGGGAAGTCCATCGGAACCGACCATGGCGGGGTCTCGGGGGCTGTCTCCATCACTGCCGCTCCACGACACGGGCCTGGTGAGAGCTCAACGCCTACTGCAGCCGAGACAAGTGCTGGCATTTTCACCCCCCAGAGAAAGAGGTTCTGCCTCCTCGCTCGCTGTGTCTCCTGCTCTCGGAGATGCCTGTCCTGGGGGCAGAGTGAATTCATCTCGCACTTCGTCCTTCCAGAAGAACGTCCCTCAGGGGCTCCCCACCCTGTAGAAGGGTCCCCACGCTTCAGCTCCCAGCCTGGGCCTCGGGAGAGGAGGCCACTCGGGGATCAGGTCTAGGTGATTGTCCCCCAACCCAGCTCCCTGGGGCTCTTGTCCTTTGGGTCATGAAGTCCATCCCTCAGGTGCGACTTGGCCCTTTTCTGTGTGGAGGCAGGGAGGGTGCCTGATCAGCACACCCATGACGGCCGTTGAGGAGGAAGGCCCCCGGCACATCCCGGGCAGGTTTCTCAGGGCCCCTCAGGTTGGTCAAGGAGGCAGACGGCGCTTCTCTGAGCCCCGTGTCCTCGCTCTTTGGGATGATGGCCAAGAGGTCAGGAGTCCTGGCTGGGCTCTGGATGCGTCGACCAAAAGCTCCACGACAGGCTCCCTCCAGTCCCTGGCGCTGCCCGGGCCAGGGGTGGGCGAGGATGGCGGACACGGCCGTGGAGCCATTTCTGGTGTCAGACACGAGCTTCTCTTAGTAAGGTTGTAGCGCCACGGAAGGGCAGGAGGAAAACCGGGCGGTGGCTGGAATTCTCTGTCATTTCAAGGCTAAGACGCACAATGCAGAAGCCCCCTGGGGGGCCACGTGGGCTCCTCGATCACCACTGCCATGCGTGCATACGGCCTCTGCATCCTTCATCCCCCTGCATGCTCGCTCCGTGCTGAACGCTTGGAAAACTAATACGTCCCCTTGGGAAATCTGTTAGTCCAAGCTTTAGGGATGGGTGGGGGAGGGGGTGGGAAGGTGATGTCAGGGAGGGAGGGTCGGACTTGTTTATATTTATTTTTACACTTCTGCCCCCCGTTTGAAAGGATTGGAAACATTGCACTAAGATGTATTTAATGTAATCAGAATGGGGAAACGAGAGCGTTTGGGGGCAACAGGAAGACAGGACGGAGCGGAGCGAAGTTCGGTCTGCGGTGAGCGTGCTGCGGGCGGTGTGTATTTGCCGTAACTGAACCCCTACGAGGCCGGTCCACGGTGGCTGAAGCGAAGAGGCGGACAAGACTCGCTGGGCCCATCAGACAGATGTTAGCCCGGGAAAGCTCAGCTGTTCCCGGTATGAACACGTGAGAGAAATGTTTCCCACGGGTCTTCAAACGGGGGGCCTCCCGAGTGCGGCGGAGCCTGGAAATCGGGAGGGCCCCCCTCTGCATGGGGGGCTGCAGTGGGAGAAGGGCAGCCAGAGCACACCCAGATGCCGGACACAGAGTCCGCCCTGTCCCCGGGGCGGCCTGGCTTGGCCTCGACTTCCAGTCCATCGCTCAGCGTTGGGCACCTTTCTGAGCCAGGCAGGGGAAGAGGCAGAGGCCAAGCCCGCCCTGGCACTGCCAGGGAGGAGGGAGCAGGTCAGGGGGGCCTCTGGGTCTCTGGAGACTTCTAGGTAGGGCTTGAGAGCCCCCTGACGCCAGGCAGACAGCAACGTGGGCTTTGGGGCTCTCTGGGGTTCTCCCCCGCGGGAAGAGGGAGGCTTGCTCTTAGACTGAGACGCACTGTGTACAGACCTGATGGTGCCTGGAAAGGCGGACTGTGGGAGTCACTGCCGACACCCCACCTCCTTTCCCTGGTGAGCACACAACGCCCTCTCTTTCCAGCCCCTCCACGTTCCCTGGGGCCACAAGACTGGCACTGGTCCATGGAGGGGCTTGAAAGGAGTCCCCCGCTTCCCAGGCCACGCTCCTTGCCTTGGAGCCGTGAACGTCCAGGTTCTGCCTCTACCTGCCTCTTCTGGGAGTTGACGGTGCAGAGGCACCTGCTGGAAGCACACGGTGTCCCCAAGTCGCTGTGTGGAAGTGCTGCATGGAGAGCCACTCGGCCGGTGGCACGCTGTCCGAGGCGGAGGGAGAGCAAACTCCGGGTGCCCCGCGGCTGTGGGGCTGCATGGCTGCGCTCCAGCAGGCTCCGGAGTCCGTCTGCCTCCCGTGGATCTCAGCTCTGTCACCAACTAGTCCGGATCACCTCGGGCTAGGTATGCGCCTCAGTTTCTCCTCCCGTACACGGGGACAATAATAGTGCCTGCTGGGTAAGAGCCAGTGAGATTTCATGAGATGCAGGATGGGAACCAGCCCAGCGAGCCCCTCACACGTGTTCGTCCGGTCATGCATGTAGTGTCTAGCACAGTGCCTGGCCCCCGCCCAGACACCCCACTTCTCTAGCTTTCCCCAACCCCACGCCCTGTGCGGAGAGGTCAAAGGTACACACGGCGGGCACAAGGGGGTGCTCAGTGCCCAGCGCCCAGCAGGGCAAAAGGGCTCCGTGGGATGGGCCTGCCTGTGCTCAAGTCAGGCAGCGCCGTCTTGCTGTGTGACCTGGGGCAATTTCACAGCCTCTCTGTGCCTCCGTTGTCTGTCGAGTGAGGGCCTGGCCATGATGCCTCGCTCCAGGTGTCCCACGGCACTTGCATCCGCCCGTCTCCTCCGTGAGCGATGGCAGGTCCGTGCAGAGGCTGTGGGTGCTGATGGCTTCACTGCCCATACTGAGCCCATGGGCGTCAGTCTGGGTGTGCCTGACACAGTAGGTGGGAGGCTGGACTCACTCTCCTGGTGTCCTGCAGCTGCCCTTGCGGGCCTGGTGAGGGAGCGTGCGAGGAGCCTTAGTTTCTGAGGGTTGAACCTCAGCACCTGCACTTTCCCCAACTCCGCGGGGGCCAGGGCTGAGAGACTTTGCATCCCGCCTCATCCACGAGCATTACAGCACTTTTCCCTTCTGTTGTTGCAAACGCATGACAGAGATAAATACTTAATGACTGCGTAGCATTCCATTGGCTAGAGGACCCCAAGTTTATTTAGCCACTTCCTTACGGTGGGATGTTTATGTTATTTTGATTTTTAAAAATATAAATAACACCACAGTGGATATTTTTATCCCTAATCTTTATCCAAATACCTAATTATGTCCATAAGATAGATT